>JBBPUG010000001.1:0-197077 GCA_038094535.1 Tubosaeta aff. alveolata
TAAGGGCATGCTAGTACATTAGATAAGCATTGCCAATACTCATTTATGTTATGTACACCATAGATCTACACTAGGACCCACAGGATAGCCAGGGGAAGGCTCATAACAAAGGCAAAACATATGTTAAGGGAGGGATTCCCATTTGGGAATGATGGAAAAGAAGTGGGGAAATGGTGCCTGCTTCTTGGCATTACCCCTGGTGATGTCACCGCTTAGAAGCCGTTTACATAATCGCTTACAAGCGGCTGTGTTGTGTACTGGATACTAATCAGCTTGAGGATATATCCTACTCTATGGACATGGATATATCAGACATGATGGTCCATATTATCTGCTTGGATGTATCAATCCTTGTGTGATAATCATCACATCTAGATACATCAAAATGGCTATATGGCCTGCACATGTCTGTCGGTGTGGTGGTCTTTTGCCATAGGACCTAGCCTTATAAGGATTTGTGTGTATTTTACTTATTACAGCGTTTGTAAGATCTTATAAGGGTCTTGTAAGAAATTTGTTAAACCCGTGATGTGTCCGTCATGAACGTCGATAACCTCACTGATAAGACAAGGCAGTCGGTCGCGGCAGCCATCCAACTCGCCAAAGACTATTCCAATGTACAAGGTAACTGACCTTTGGCACGACGGAGGCCTTTGGATTCAAAGTTCTCCCAGTTTATCCAGCACACCTTGCATTTGTGCTCCTAAACGAGTCCCAAGCGCCCGACCCTGCTCTACCAGGATCAAAAGCCTCCTCTCGGCCGCTCTTTGCATCAGTCATCCAGAAGGCTGGTGGGGACCCGGTCAGTTTCCCTGCTCCTGCTATCCTGTTCTCAAGTGCTGATCATTTCACTCGCATTAGACGCCCATCAGCCGTGGTTTACAGAAGCTCATCGTCCGCATTCCCTCGCAGTCACCAACCCCAGATGAAATCACGCTCAGCTCATCTGCTGTCAAGGTCTTGCATGAGGCACAAGAACAGCAGAAAAATATGCACGACTCATACCTTGCTCAAGACCACCTTCTTCTGGCCCTCATCAAGGACCCGGGCATCGCAGCTGTCATCAAGGAAGCTGGGCTCACGGAGCCGGCTCTTAGGACTGTCATTCAACAAGTTCGCGGTGACAGACATATCGAGAGCAAAAGTGCTGAAGAAGGCTTTGATGCACTCCAAAAGTACGCCATCGATCTGACTGCACTAGCTCAAGAAGGCAAGATTGATCCAGTTATCGGGAGGGACGATGAAATAAGGAGAGTCGTCCGAATCTTGTGCAGAAGGTAGTGTCCTTGATCACGCGTCACAATTCTCATTCAAATATTTCCAATAGGACGAAGAACAATCCCGTCCTTATTGGTGAACCCGGTGTCGGCAAGACCTCTATTGCCGAAGGCCTCGCTCAGCGCATCGTTAACAGAGATGTGCCTGCATCCCTGATCGGCCGACTCTTCTCTCTAGATATGGGTGCGCTCATGGCTGGGGCCAAGTATAAAGGAGAATACGAGGAACGCGTCAAAAGTGTCCTTCATGAAGTTGAAAAGGCATCTGATGACGGAACACCCGTCATCCTGTTCATTGACGAGTTGCATCTGATCATGGCCGGGAGAGGTGCTGAGGGCGGTGGAATGGATGCTGCCAACCTTTTCAAGCCGCTTTTGGCAAGGGGAAAGCTCCACTGCATCGGTGCCACGACACTTTCGGAATACAGAAAGTATATTGAAACCGACGCAGCCCTTGAACGAAGGTTTGCACAGGTCATTATTAACGAACCCTCAGTATCAGAGACGATCAGCATATTGCGCGGAATACGAGAGAAATATGAGGTACATCATGGCGTCAGGATACTTGATGGTGCTTTGATCTCTGCAGCAACGCTTGCACATCGCTACTTGACATCGAGAAGACTGCCAGACGCCGCGATAGACCTTGTTGACGAAGCTTGTGCTAGGTGAGTATACTTAACTGTGGCGTTGCAGTGACTTCTACTTGTTTGCCAGCGTGCGAGTAGCCCGAGAGACCGCTCCAGAAGCAATTGATAAGCTGCAGCACCGTCGGTTGCAGCTCGAGGTGGAAATTCACGCGCTGGAGAGAGAAAAGGATAAAGCAAGCAAGGATCGGCTTATTGCTGCACACAAGGCGAAGGCCGAGATTGACGATGAACTCCAACCACTGAAGGCTGCGTACGAGGCTGAAAAGAAACAAGGAGACGAGATCAACAATGTTCGCAAGAAGATTGATGAACTCAAGGCGAAAGCTGACGACGCTGAAAGAAGGCAAGTACTTTTCTTCCACGTCGATTGATCAGAGTCGCCTAAATTATATACGTAGACACGACCTTCAGACCGCGTCGGATCTTCGTTATTATGCTCTTCCTGAGCTGCAGAGCCGACTTGAACAGTTTCAAGCCCAAAAATTGCAGGAGGAAGCTAGTGGAGAAGTTATGGGCACCGACGTTGTCACTCCGGAGCATATAGCCGAGATCGTTGGGCGATGGACATCTATCCCAGTGACAAAACTCGTGGAGACAGAAAAGGAAAAGCTGCTTCACATGGAGAAGATTCTGTCTGAATCAGTAGTCGGCCAGCCTGAGGCTGTGAAAGCCGTCGCGAACGCAATCAGGCTATCCCGTAGTGGGCTCACGAACGATCAAAGACCTATCGCAAGCTTTCTCATGACCGGGCCATCAGGAACTGGAAAAACCTTGCTCAGCAAAACGGTAAGTTCATCTCCACTTGGTTCATCAGTAGACCATTGACATTCGATTCAATCAGCTTGCGTCATTGCTCTTTGACTCGCCTGATGCTATGATTCGAATTGATGGATCTGAGTACTCCGAAAAGCATGCAATTGCACGTCTTATTGGTGCACCTCCAGGATATGTTGGTCACGAGGCAGGCGGTCAGCTTACAGAATACATCCGGCGCAAGCCATATAGCATCATACTCATCGACGAAATCGAAAAGGCATCTCATGAATTCGTGACCCTTTTCCTACAAGTCCTTGATGATGGTCGTCTCACGGACGGCCAGGGCCGCGTCGTTGACTTCCGCAACACTGTTATCATCATGACTTCGAACCTTGGTGCCTCCTTCCTCGGTGACTTTGGTGAAGGTCCAACTAGTGATCACACGAGACAACTAGTCATGGGTGCAGTTCAAGCACATTTCCCCCCCGAATTCATCAACCGCATCGATGAAATTATTATTTATGTAAGTTTGGGATAGTTCCCTCGCTGCACGACAACTGAATGTTACCGACTCAACAGCACATGCTGTCGAGAGCTGATATACTCAAAATTGTGCGTCTGAGGTTGACGGAAATTCAGGCTAGGCTTGCAGGCCGACACATCGTCCTCGACGTGGACGCTGAATCAATGCAATACCTTGTGTCTGTTGGTTATTCGCCAAGCTATGGTGCCCGCCCCTTGAGCCGTGCGATCCAGAGTGAGGTGCTGAACCCATTAGCTATCATGCTGCTCTCTGATCGCATTCGCGATGGTGAAACTGCAAGGATTCGGTTTGATGGACCGCGGAACAAGATATACGTTATTCCCAACCACAATGAAAGTGTTAGAATGGATGGTGTTGAACTGAGTGGTGCGGACGACATCGAAATTGAGGAAATGGACTAGTAGTCAATTCGTAGTTTTATTAGTATTTCCGTTTCAAGTCAGCTGCGCTTCCTCATCATGCTCAGCCGTCGTCTCGTCGCAAGATTTGGCCCCTTCAACACGCTAGTAAGGGCGTCTTCCAATGCGGCAAATTCACCCAGCCCACCAGCTCGCGCCTCCGAGTCGAGCGTCACGTCGCAATCGCCCAATTACCCAACGACGTGGTCCACCACTCAGCGACCTCGGCCCGCACCTCGTTCGGGCCCTCGTTTTGAGCAAACATCCATGGAGCTCCAGCCCAACCCGTTGAGCGCTATGGAGCTCGTTTCCAACGAAGCCGTTCGAGTCGTGCATGGCCGAAAGGCCGTCTGCGACGGTGGTGAGCGAGCGGTGTGCCCTTGTGTTTCTGCCATATCGCTGACGGCTTGGCTAGGAGGAGGGCCTCTCGGTCACCCCAAGATATACATCAACCTGGTTCGCCATGGTCTTGTTTTTATTTTATTTTTTCATTGCTAACGTGCTCCAAGGATCAACCCGGTCCTCGGTCGTGCGGGTATGTATTTCATGCTTGTTTCGTTTCTCTCCGCATTGATCTCTTGTTTTTTCTAGGTACTGGTATGTTGTCGAGCATTTCCTTCGAGCTCGGCCTGATATCAGTCAATAGTGGCCTCCGGTTTGAACAGGCCTCACACGAACATGAACATTGACGTGCCAAATACCGTCACTTGTAGACAAGCGGTCGTGTAGAGATGTAGACTACCGCGAGAGAAATCCGTTTTGACTGTGCGGTGCGTTTATTGCAGATGGGTAGCAGTACAACTCAGCGCTCTACAACGCCTAATCGGACCTAAGTATGCTACTAGAATGACAGTAAGTATAATAAGTATGGCAGAAGGCAATGCTATGCGTGATGGAATGTCTCAAAGCACATCGTTCGCCAAGAGGTCAGAGATAGATGGGAGGGAGGGAGCAGGATGACAATGGAATCCAGGTGAGAGTGCACGAGAGAAATATGGAGATGGTAGCAATGAACGCGAGTATATAGAATAAAAAATGACGTTACAGCCGATAGAAAGCCTCAAACGAAGGTAACGGAAGGCATCATTCATCCTCTGGTGAATGAAAAGACATAGGGGAGAGCGGAGGATATTCCCCTTCTGCCACAGCTTCAAGGTGCGAGAAAGGTGGAAGAGAATGCGAGGGCGAGGAATGGTCACTCGGGGACATCGGTAATGGTGTCTGAGTGGAACAACAATCTTGAGCGAGAGACTGCTAGGTGATATGTTCACATACCACTTTGAATATCGGATTTATCGTGGAATGTGGGTCGATCAGGTCATTTGGCGGGTGACCATATAGTTGACCATTGCACTCGTATGATTTGTGGGAAGAAGAGGGATATTGGATGAGAGGAGGGACCACGTAAGGACGGGTGGATTCATGTGAATTATGTGAGTGCATCCATGAGCTGGGAGAGGGGGAAAGGGACAAGAGGTTGATTGGCGGCGGCGAAGAGGTCCCCGACACTGACGATGTGGTATCAACAGAAGCACGGATATTGAACTCGTTGAATTGATGATCTAATGATATTGAATTTGATGACCGTGCAGAGGTGGGGAAGTCATCGTAAGATGTTCCACCTGTCCTCAAGGAGGATAAAGATGTCATTCGGTTGATGCCATAGATGGCTGGTCGTCGAACACGTGGTGGACCTGGATCACTGTCCACTGTTGTAGAAGACAAGGCTGACATCCTCCCGGTGCTGTGGACATCCGATGATGACATTGAATGGTCGTCATCGAAGTCTCTACGACGGACCTTGCTCAAGCGTTCGCTAGGTAACCAACGATCACTCGAAGGCAGGTTCGTATCTGGGGGTTTGAGATATCGCCCAGAAGCAGCATTCAATGTGGGTGAGGAGACCTTGCCGTTGCTCTGATTTTGACGTATCGGACCGGACGCTGAAAACTTGCCTTGTTCCAGGTCGCCATAGCTCGGGCGCTGGCTGACGTTCAGCAGGCTACCCGGATGTGACCACTTCCATTCCAATTCATGCCTACTACTTGTTTGCTTGAGCATCTGATTGCGTTTTTGCATGACGGCGCGAGCTTGTTCCCTGTGTGACCGTTCTGCAAGAGCCCGACGCTGCTTCTCCGCTTCAAGCTGCAACCGTTCGGCTTCTCTTTTGATAGCTTTTGGATCCTTGCGAGCGTTGGCAGGTGGTGCATCGGTAGCAGAAATACTATCAGAATTCGTGGACTGTGTACGCTTTAGAGAAGGAGTTGAGCTTGATCCTGGAACTTCATCCACGGGAGGTAAGGATTGTTGATGCATCTTCTCTCCATGGCCAAACATGACAAGACTCCATCGTGAATTCTTCTTGCCGAACCCAAGGGCTCCGAATCTACCCAGCTTGCTGGCGGCAGGATGAGTAGTATCTTGTATAGGGATGTGTCCGGGGGGCAGCGGAGAGGTCGTGGATGTCTGAGCGTCCATCGCATGACTGTCCTCCGATATATCAACCAAAGGAGAAGAGACATCCATTTGGTCCGAGTCTGACCGAAGATGATTTGAAGGCCACGAAGAAGACCCATGCGCACGGACTTCCTCAACGATGTCTGATGAAAGCGGAGAGCGAGTGTATACGCGAAGGTCGGTGACATAATCCACTGTCCTGTGGGAAGATGGTGTGTGTGTGGTAGAAGCAATGACAGAAGGCACAAAAGCAGTGCGGTGGGAAGAAGCGGCATCCGGAATGTGGGATGGATGGAGACTCGGGGTGGGATGGTACGGGGACTTGGGAAGGGAGTTGTGGGAATGTGAGGGAGGCACGCTGCGGGGGGATGCAGAAGGTGTGATAAACGGTGCGCCGTTCGTATGCGATTTTGAGGGGGTAGTGGGTAATGTTTGCACATACAAGGCAGGGGGCATTGGAGGCATGTTCTGGGGTAATGACTCGATCAGGTATGGGTGCTCCAGACATTGCCGGCTGGTTAGTCGGGCGTCTGGATCATATTTCAGTAGGTCTGATATGCACTCGATAAGCTTCCGAGGAATGCTACGGTCGAAATAAGAGAAAAAGTCTCTCGGTTGACACTAAAGGTAAATGATGAGGACACTCTATGGACAGTGAAAGAGCCGCGCGTCACCTTTGGAAAGGCAAAGTTGAACTGCTTTGCTATCTTGAGACCTTTGCTCCACTTTCCGCCCCCCAAGGGACGACCCCTAGGATCTGGACCATAATCGGCTGGATCACCAAGGACCTCACAAATTCTATGAATCTGGTCGATTTGGTCCGAGCCCGGAAAGAGCGGACGGAGATTGATCAGCTCAGCCATAATTGTGCCAAACGCCCACATGTCTACAGGATTTGAGTAGTCTCTGCTGAGGAGCAGGACCTCTGGGGCACGGTACCACCTGGTAGAGACGTATTCAGTATAAGGGGGAGTGCTTGCAGTCTCTCGAGCGAGGCCGAAATCGGCGAGTTTGATGATAGCTACGACGTCCTTTTCCGTGGGCACGGTTGGTAACGCGACCGGGGATAAGGAGCGGTACTCGAAGAGGCCGGTAGTTGTGACGAGAACGTTCTCTGGCTTCATGTCCCTATGAAAATAACCGGAGGCATGAATGTGGTGGAGGCCCGAGACTATTTGCCTGAAAATGGAAGCCACGAGGCCACCTGCAAGAGGGCGGCCTTTCCGAGCTTTGATGAGGTGATATAGATTGCCCTCCATGCTCTCGAAAACAAAGTAGAGCTCCTTGGTATCTGGCAGGAGAAAGAAGTCGTAGAGGGGTATGATGCATGGGTGGAACGGAATTGCGCGGAGAGACTGGTGGGAGATGAGGCGAGGGAAGGAGAGAGGGAAGAAAACGGACCTCGAGCTCCTTGAGTCTCTTGCACTCGTCCCAGCCGCCCTCCCACTTCTTTTTCATCCTCTTTACGGCGACTAGACGCTTTCCAGCCCACTCTGGACGGGCGCCGCCGCCGCACTGCATTGGAGAGAGGGGAGTATTTGGGGGAAGAGTGCCATGCCAATCGCAGAGAAGAACGGTGCCAAACGAGCCGTCGCCGAGGATTTTGATTGGGGTGTATGAGCGATGTGAGCCTGTTGGAGGTGAGGATGGGAAAGAAGGCGAGGAGGAGACATACTCGAGCGAGCATCGCCGACTTGTAGTCTGCCGTTCTGGATGGCGACGGCGGGTATGCCGAGGACGTTGACGGTGTCCTTTGGGCAGTTCTTTGGTGCGGTGACATTGTTCGACGAGCTGAACATAGCATTGCCTGGAGTGTACTAGTAGGACAACATAAATCAACTTTGTCGGTGCGCGCGCTTCGTCGGAAAGACGTTAATACACTGACTCTATTAGTCAGCTAATACGGCACTTCGTGGAACAGCTTCGACACGCTCTCCCCATAGTGGCTCCGTCTGATGACCTCTCCAAGCACTGGCCCAATGTCCACCACTTCAATCTTGCTGCACCGCGCCTGGTTCTCCCTCTGCGGCAGCGTGTTCGTCACAATCAGCTTCTCCAGCGCACTCTGCTCCACATTCTCCAGCGCGTTCCCACTCAGTATCCCGTGTGTCACGATCGCGTACACCTTTTGGGCGCCTCCCTCTGCCAGGTGCTGTGCGGCCAAGCACAACGTCCCGCACGTGTCCGCCATGTCGTCCACAAGGATCGCAACCTTGTCCTTGACGTGCCCGACAAGCACCATCCGCGAAACAGAGTTGGCCTTCTTTCGCTCCTTGTGGAACAGCGCAAAATCCACCCCGAGTCGATCCGCGATGGACGTCGCCCTGAAACACTGTCAGCCTATTCCCCTTCACGCCCCCTTCTCACCTCTTGGCACCACCCGCGTCCGGCGAGACGATCACAACCTGGCTCAAATCAAAGTGCGTCCGGATATACAGAATCGACGACGGCTCTGCATATAGCTGTCCCGCCAACATATCAACGTACTTGAAAGCACGCCTCACACGACAGCACTCACGCTGCCGTGCGTGGTCAGCCTCTTGTGAGCGCTCATGGTTTAGCACTCACTTATCTACTGGCACATCGAAAAATCCCTGAATTTGTGATGCATGCAGATCCATAGTCTAGGGTCGTCATTCTCGGTGAGGCGAATGAGTTGGGATCGTGCTCACAATAACATGGTCGCATCCCGATTTTTGTATCATGTTGGCCACCAATTTCGCTGAAATCGGCGCTCTACTCTTGTCTTTCTTGTCCTGCCGCGAATAAGGAAATAGCGGCATCACCGCAGTAATCCGTCTCGCGCTCGCTATCTTGCACGCATGTATCATGATGCAAAGTTCCATCAGCGCCGTATTCACCGACCCGCACCCCGTGTTGATGATGTATACGTCGTTCTCCCGTACGCTTTCCGCAATCCGGACATTGCTCTCTCCAATGCCGCTCTTGGTCACTTCTGCTTTCGATAGGGACAGACCGAGGCTAGAGTTCGTTCAAGATAGATAGGCAACCTGTACCCGAGCTCATACCGCCGAGCGATGATCTCCGCCAACTCTGGGTGGCTGGTGCCTGTTCGCCATACATTACTGCTTCTGGGTAGAGAGACATGGTCAACATACCCGTGAAAATCTTGACGCCGCTGCCATTGAGCATCTTGTGATTCAACTAACCGAACAAGACTCAAAAGCGCGAAATCCCGAACAAACACCCGAGACCGTGCGATTAATGGCTGTGCTGGTCCACACAGGCTCATTCAAATAAGACTATACAAGAGCTACAAAACTACACAGGGTATTCCGACGTTGATGAAGCGTGATACTGTACGGTACGTTCAGGGGTCGAATAAAAAAATTTCGGGGCGAATGAGAGGAGAAAAGCAATAAGATTATGATACCGAAACAAAGTTCGAATCCCATTGAAAATCAAACCAAAGCATTCTTTAGCGCCTTCAAAAGATGGAAGGAGAAAGAACAAGAGTCGTGATAATCACGGCCGTGGGCTTGTCAGATGTAGGCAACTAGAGCAGATGAGTCTGCCACATATTATGGACGACGGCGATGCGAATGTATGGCAACAGGTCTAAGCGGAACGGACCGAAGGAAGCCCTGTGCGTGATGCATGACCACTCGCACGATCCCCGTTGAGTATGGAAAGTAGTTGGGCACTACTTGGTGGTAGAGGTGACCGAGCTTGTGGGGGCAAAACGGCATGAGTTGCAGGCGCCGTATCCGGATCAGGGGGAGCAGGGGACAGGTGGGAAGGTTTACTTGCTACAGCGTTTTCCGATGCGTTAGCGGAGGGATAAATAGTGGTCGATTGGTTTGAAGAACGTAAATGGGGAGCTGGGTAGCTTGAAGCCAAAGGCTGGAGAAATGATACAGGTGAAAGTATTCCCTGAAAGTTCGCTGGGGGCGGGACATGGGTTGAACTACCCAGTGTAGGAGGTGCCTGGTTGGAATTTCTCATGCTACGACCTTCAAGATAGGAAATAGCTGAGTGGTTGAGCTGGCTTGAGTAAGGTCTAACCTGGAATGCATCCCTCGCGAAAGTATGATCGTGCGGAGCTTGTGATGGTGGCAAATTTGCGCCTCGAATTGAGTACGCGGGAGGTACTGGAGTGCCCGACTCATATAGGGCTCTAATACTAGCCTGAGTGGCGTACGATACCGGAGGAGGCACGGAAGTAGAAGGACCAGAAAATCCAATGCGGCATTCCGGACCGTGAAGAGGTGGTAACTCCTGATTAACAAGAGTAGGTGTCATCTTGGACGACTCATCCACTACAGATTCGAGAAGCGCCAGTTGTTTCAGCCTTTTCCCTGATGCGGGTACTTCAGCTGGTCGGGAAAGGTACGGGGAAATGTCCGCAATGCTAGAACTGCGACGAGAAGACATGAATGGTTTCCGTGCCGTAGTCAGAGAAGACGGCGAGGTGGCGATAGGATTCGCAGCAGCGATGGGTGATGTACTACTAGAATTGGTGTTCACTTGGGGTAACAGCCTGTGTTCATTGGGAGAGGAGTCTGAGCAATTTTCGCAACTGTGAGAACCCCGAATTGAGATGCGCTTGGCCGGGTAAAGAGGTGGAGAACTGATCAACGTCTCGCTGAAGGTGGGGACGCGGGAGGACCAGTCTGGAGTTCCCGAGCGATGAGAAATCGATAAGAGTTTTGAGGAAGGAGCGGCTCTGTTCAAGAGTGCTGGTGATTTCAAATCAACTTTCTTGGAAGCTGAGATCGAGAGTGAATTTAACAGCCGCGCAAAGTGTGGATCGAGAGGTTCGACGACGGCCTTCTCATCAACTAGCTCATGCCTCGTCGTCACGTGGCCATTAGTGACTGGCATGGCTTCACTGTATTGCGGTGAAGGTGTTTCTGGTTCACCAGTGTCAGCTGAAGAAGAGCTTGATTCTCGTGCACTCCTTTCACCCGATAAGTAGGAAACAGATTTGCGGTTTCTTAACTCAAGGGCCCTTGGTTTCCTTGCTGTGATGAATGCCTTCAAAGCCCTTTTATGTACGATCAGGATGTGTTTGCAACGATTCATTCAAGACATACGCGATGAAGGGCGAGATTAGATAAAACTTTCCTGGGGCAGCCTTGTTACGCTTCCATGTGGGTAAGTCAGTCAGCTTGAACCATTCAATCCGCTGGTGAGTCGATTAGATGTTTGGATTTCCATGAAACCTTTCACACATACGCTAATCTCCTTTCGTGTACGAGTCTTGAACTGAAAGTCCTCCGACACTCCGGGAACAATAAACAGAGAGATAAGCTGTTCCTTTATGGACATTTCTATCACATCTGCGCGGTTGATCTGTCCCGCTAGGTTATAACCTGTCTCCTCCAGTACCTACGAAAAAGAACTTAGGAGAAACTAAGGGCCATTATGAAGAGGACCTTACTTCGCGAATGGCACATTCATGAGGTGGTTCGTGTTCGTTTATTTTGCCCTTGGGAAAGCCCCAGCCCGATGAAGATTTCCACCCTTTCACAAGGATGCACTGAATGGAGCAAGGTGTTGATATATGGATACATAGCTTGGGCACGACAAACCTTCTCCCAATCCTCATTCAGCATTATTGCACCGCAAACCGGAACTCTGGTTTTATATTGCATGAAAGTGTTGAAAGCTTGTTCGTGATCGTGACTCCACTGGTGTAATAGAGGGCAAGCATGGAACAACATTTCGGAGAACTTCTTGAGTGGCAACGAAGGGAACTTTGGATTTTGTTCTCGAACAAAGTCCTCATAAAACCAATGACTATTGTGCAAATTAGTGAAGGTCTGCAAAACCACCGCCAAATTGCTTACGCCTGTTCCACCTGAAAGCATATCCGCTCCAGAGATGAAAGCTCCTCGTCAGGAAGATTCAGAAGGAACCGGCTACGGCGGAGTAAGATAGACGCCGCAGAACGAGTGGATAACCAAACCTTGATAGATCCTCGAGAACTTCTTCGTGTGTGGCATGTTTGTAAGTGAAACCTTCCTGAGCATCTGCGGTTGGAGCAGGCTGTATTTCTGGGGAGGAAGAGGAAGAGGAGGTCATGGCTGACAGAAATAAGAAAAAAGAAGGGGTGAATGAGAGTTAATGTGCCGGAATCTACGACGATCTTTTATAAACAATGAGAGCTTGGTGATGATAGACCTGTTCACCCCAAAGCTCATCCTCATCCAAGCACTAACAAACAAACAAAATCACGTGATGACTCGATTTCTTAATGTATAGATGCACAAATATAAGTTATCAAGATGCGAGCGTTGACTAGGACTGGAAGCCCATTCGTCGTTCATACTCGCGAATCTCTTCAGTAGTCAATCTGTCTGTCCCAGACCAGTTGGCAGAACTCGACCGTGCTCTGAACCGACTCTGCCTTGTGCGGAACATTTCTTCCATTCGCAATGGTCGGATCTCCCCAAATATATCATCAGGGTTCACGGTGCTCTGTATCTGGAGTGCCTGACGGAGTTCTGGAGACTGCGCCCACTCCGGTGGATCAAACGTCCGCACGCGATGTTCGTCTTCCGAGTCAGAGTATTCGCTATTGATATCCGGAAGCTCGATCGACTCGCTTGGAACCTCGGATATTGCCATTTTGGCCGTTTGCATTTGCGCTTTGACGCGCGCGGCCATCTGAGATTGGACCATGGTAGAGGGGAGTTTATCACCAACATCGTCCTCCTGAGGCTTCACCTTCACCTTGCTCTTTAAAGAGGAAGGCGCAACCTTGAAGGGTTTTGCTTCTGGAACAACTGGCTTGCTCAAAGGTGGATTCTGAGTCGTGTTATACGCGGCGGATGATACGAGGGCTGCAGGGATGTTCTTCGCACTCTTAGAAGCGGTGACCTTGATAGCGGGTGTGATAATCGACTTCGTTTGCGATGCGAGCTCTTTTGTGTCTCTAGAAGAGGGCTTCTTACTTTCCCGAGTCTTCTCCGTCTCTGGGACGACCTTTCGTTTCTTAGGGCCGTCATCATCAACTTTCTTGGCAGAAACGGGGGGTTTCAGCGGTCGCCTGTCTGTATTTTCCTCTCTTTCACGTTTCCGTTTCTCAAGCTCATCCCTGCTCTTTTTTTCTTCTTCGAGAAGCCGAGTTTTCTCCTCGTCCGCTTTCTTCGCGATGGCCACCTGACGTCTAGCCTCCATGTCCTTCAGGCGTTGCGCCTTCCTGTCAGCTTCCTCTTGTTGCTGTAAACATGGAATGAACATGTAGGTATTAAAATCCACTGGTATTTTATTCTGACCTTCTTGGCTGCGGCCGCGGCTAATTGCAAACTTTTCAGCTCTGGTTTGGCCTTCTTTCCTCCACCAAGCATATTATTGACCAGTCTGGTGGCTTGACTGAAGAAGCCAGCCTGGGGTTGAGAAGAAGAGGCGGCGGGACCCATTGAAGTTTGCCTTGTAGTTCCAGTGACCGGCTATTACAAACATCTATGATCAAATTTTGATGGCGTTTGCAAGCTTGCATACCTCTGGGTCCACACTCATCCTTGCAGCCTCAGCAAGTTCCTCGGGTTTACCTGAATGCATAATGGAGCCCCTAGGATCCACGATCTCATCAGCTTGTTCTTCCTGTTCCAGCCTTTCCTCCTTCATGTCAGCTTCGGCTTCTCCGTCATCAAGTATCACCGTCGTTAGGCTTCTAGTTGGCCCTTGGCTTTCAGTTGGAAGTGAACTCCATGTGTCCTCTTTGTCTACGTTGCTGAAATCGAATGGTCTCCACCCTGATTCGGAGGCGGCAAGCCTTTCTTCAAGTGGCCAGCTATCGTCATCGTCATCATCGACAGCGACGGCTGCGGGTTGTGAGTCGTTGGTCAATAGAGTATCCTGCCTGGAGGGAGCCCACGTCGGGGCTCCATCGCGCTTGTCAAAGATTGGGTTAGAGAAAATGCTGGATTGTGTTTTTGACGCTCCTTGAACAGATGGAAGGAGAGCATCGGGTGTCGTGACGAGTTTAGGGGGGACACCTAAGGGCAAAGCGGCCGGTACTGTGAGTTCCTTGGGGAATTCGGAAGTAGTGGATGTCTGTTTGGAAGCTGGTGCCATGAATACTGGTTGCAACGGGGGTTTGTTAAACACGGGGCCTGCGGGTTTGACAAATCCTGAACTGCCCTTCGATGGTGGCGAATCAGGTGGAGTCGTAGAAACACTCTCATCGTCACTGTTAATTCGAGTGCCTCCATCCATTGATAGAACCATGCTCATTGAGTCTTCAGGGTCATTATTTCGCACAGTGACCGGGACCAAATCCGAGAGGCTAAGGCGCCCCTCAGCCCTTTCAACTCGGGGAGAAGGGAAGTAGGGGTGATTATCTTGTGCACGGGTCTCGACAGGTTCCTCGTCAAGCAAAGGGCTGTCAGAAATTGCATCAAAGTCGTTGGATTTGATATTGACCTTGTTTCGCTCGGCTACTCTTGCTTCAGCCGCTGCTCGTGCCTCGGCGAGGGCAGCCACTACGTCACCACCGAGCGACTTGTCCGCGCTTCTAGTGGCGCGTGCTCCGAGACCTTCGACAGTTCGCTTGAACAGATGAATAAAGCCTTCCTCCGTGGAATTCAGGTGAGTGATTTGCATATCAACTTTCATTGCGTGGGACTCCAGAAGATGTACTGGCATGGTTGCGGCAGTGGAAGTCAGAGTAATCAGCTCGCCTTGCGGGTCTTGGCGAATGATTTCTTCGGTCTCAATAGAGGTCGGCGGCACGATGACAAGCTCAGTAGACTTGGCCACCTTGGGCTTACGTTGGTCCTTGTCGATGTCTGGTTCGGGTGGGAGTACTCCAAGCATTTCCTCGCTCTTTCGCTTAACTGCCGTGGATGCGCGAGGAAGAGCTGTAGATGAGCCAGCCGTAGAAGGGCAAGGGAGTGCACTCGTTCCATCCATGGCCTTGGCTTCACGCGCCTTCATCAACCAGGAGGTCCTCTTGCCGAGAGGCACCGGAACGGGTGCAACGGTCGGGTGCACAAAATTGGACGGGACGTCCTGAACGACACGCATGGATTTACGCAAGGGTGACGGTGCAGGGAGCGTCGGGAACCCTACAGCACCGCTTCTGTGAGAAGGCGCTTTTGGCGACACATCGTTTAATGGAACAGAGATTGTTTTTGGAACTGGAATCGAGTCTGAGACAGGAATGCTTGGCAGAGGAGCTGTGAACGCGTTCCTCTCGCTTTTTTTCAGAGAAGGGCCGGCTGTCTTAGAAGGTAATGGTGCTGTGTGATTTTCTATAGGAACATCTAAGGACTGCACTTGTAGAGGTGAATCCAGCAGATGAACAGGAGCAGGGGAAAGCGGATGTTCCAAATCTCGTAAAGGATTTCCCTGCGACCCAATACTAAGTATGGAGTTAACTTCGGTGGAAAGATGCTTCTGCGCTTGATGACGAGATTGAGATAGCTCATCCGCGTCAGAGGTTGCAGGCCATGGAAGGTTGGTGGCGTGGCCTCGATCAGGTGACTCATCTCCTTCATCAATGACAGATAGCTGGGTGCCGTGTTCAGGAACTGGCAAAGGTGTTCCACTTGATATATCTCTGGGAAGGCGTTGAGAAGGCAAAGTACCAGACTGTGAGCCGGGCTCCGTTGATGCAGCGGTCTCATCGATGTCGGAGAGCTGAGCAGACTCGGATGGCACATGCGCGTTGTCTGCTGAACCATTTAAGGTTTAAGGCAGCTTGGGTAGATTTCACCGTACCTAATGCACCCTGTACGGATCGTTCCTTGGCCTGAAGCAGAGCTTTGTGGAAGCTGTTGACGGGAATGACGTTCATGGAGGTGTCATCCTACATGTCCTATAAGAAGACACCTATTTGAGTGGAGGTACACCTACATCCAATGACAATGGTGCAATGTCCTTTGCTTTTGCACCCGTCACGGTAGCTGCTCTGGGTTTACGAGGAGCAGTCCTCTTGCGTGCTGGTGTCTTCACGAGTTCAATTATCGGGCTATCGGGGCACAAGTCAGATGTATCTCGAAAGAAGGAGGGATAGACTTGCGCTTGCTTTGGACCGGCAAGGATATGTTCGAGATAGTTGTCAAGAAAGGTGAACGCATGGGACTGAACTTGGCCCTCGAATATTTGGCGCGAGGAATCGTTGTCCATGGATGCTCGCACTGTGGCCATCCAGGCATACACCTTCGCGTCGGCGCTCGCCATTGTGGTTAGACAGATGCCCTCGTAACAAACATGAACACATAAAGTGGGACGCGTCAGTCACGTGGTGTGATACAACCGCACTGCCACGCTGTATGCCCTTGCATCGACCGACATGTCCAGTGATACTGAGTTTCTTCGGGATCAACATGACCAAGATTTATCTGAAGCACAATTGCGGCAACAATACGAAGAAGAAGAGGTCGAACGTTTCTTGTCTTTATTCTCTGCGGTGTGTTCGGATTCGTGAAGATTGTTGATGCAAGGCTGATGCATCCTAGTATGTAAGGGAAATTAGGCTTTCCCCCGACACGGAGTCTCACACAGAGGATTCTTCTAATCCTGTGATTCGTCCTCATACTGAGAACTCACTTTCAGAACTTATTGCCTGTGTAAGTTACCTCCGGAGGGCATTTTCTCCTTCTGAATCCAGCAGAATGTTCTTTTGCCGCGACTACCCCCGGCCACAAGTATCGCACCCACGTTCACCCTCAGACGTTTTACGTTAACTGTCCAAAGGCTCTTCTTGGCTATCTTCCCTCCATATCAAGCACTTTTTTCGGATTTAATACAGCTGGCTTTGTGGAAGGACCACCAGCGCAGTCTAAGACATTGTATAGTGCGTTCCTATCCAAATGATGTCCTGCTTTGTTCTCAGATGCCGTAAGGTATTCTGGTTTTTATGGTTCCATGATTTACTGCTTCCTGCTCTTGTACTCCGGATTGTTTTTGGTCTTCTCCGACGTCGTTTATCGACTTACCCTACCCTAAAAGAGCTCCAGGAGCGCCGACGTCAGACTGCGAGAGCACAGAAGTTTGGTGAGGCAGTACAACAACGCCTTTCAGTCAAGACAGTCGGACCGGTGGAAATGTGGCGCCTTTTCAAGTTGTACAGGTCAGGGGGGAAAGATAGAGTAAAGGATGTAGCAAAGGACACAAGTGAGATTTTGATGACCCTGAGATGACTTGTTAAGTCACATCTACTTCGCCAGTGGAAATTGACGAGGAAGAAAACTTGAAACGCGACGTGCTATTCGTTCTGAATGAATTGACGGACCTCCACGAAAGGCTCAAGAAGTAATGTTTATCCAAATGACAAAATCTAACATTAATCTGTATTGCTGTACAGTGTCTTTACCTGGCGCCGCCCAGACGTGTCTCGCCGTTATTTATCTGTAAGGTACCAACTCTTTCATTTGACCATCTCTGACCATCGTTGAAGTGTTTGATTATCATTGTGCTTGGCGCTGTTTTCCTTCCAGCCCAGTGGATTGCCAAGTTAGTCTACTTGTCTGGAGGCGTCGTCTTCTGGCACGTTACGCCTGTCGTCGCCGCCCTCCCGCCAACAGAAAGAGCACGGCAAGCGCAATCTTTCCGGCTTGATCAGTACATGATATTTGTTTTGCAGAGCACTCCCATTGCTTAGAGATGCACCCACTGATGCCGAGTATGCAATGGAGTTGATCGCAGAACGTATCGCAACAGGGCAGGATGTTGACATAGCCTCACTCAGGGATCAATCACGTCGTGCCTCCAATGCCTCTATTGACACAGAAAACCTTTCGTCGACGCCACAAGGCATATCTGATGTCCAGTCGACTGAAGATGATCGGATAAACTGGAAAAAATGGAGCGAACGGGTTGCTCGTGGCAAGTCGTTCGTGGAGGAGAGCAGACGACTTTTGACCCTCCATGTACGTAGTTTGTACACATTTAGCATGATTGGAGATGCTGAGTTGTATGTAGGCCTCGCAAAGCCAAATACCACGAGGGGCCACTGCTGTCCGTGTGGGGATTGCCAGTGAGGATGTGCATAGTGTGTTACTTTTCCGGTGATCAATATGTCTCTCATCCTCTTTAGCCTTCTTGGCGCAATACGCTTCCGTACCGGGATTGATCACGCTGGCGCCTTGCGCCTTATTTTTCACATCGCTCACGGGTAGTCACGCAAGGCTTGTCATACCCCGCGATCGGTTGCGCGGTGTGAGGAGATCTGGCCTCATGAAAGGTATCTCTGTCACATGGGCTCCAGAAGAATTGGTGGATGGAGGGGAAAGAGAAGACAAGTTCCACTGGGTTGGGAATCGCGACGAACTGTTTGCCCGACTCAGTGTCGGATCTGACGGGGGACGTTGGATAACTGTATGAGTAATCGGTGTACTACATTTGCTTCAATTTAAGCCTCCGCTGGGCTTCGCACTTGCTTAATTTCATGTCATTGATCATGCAAGTCACTTATATACCCCAACTTTTGTACGTCCTGCCCGCTGATCTCGCCCATGTTTTTCTCTCCAGAGCTACTATCAAAGAGGGACAGCGGCTTTGGCCTCTTGTGGTAATACCTGTCCTCAACGCTTAACTTGACGAGGCGATAACTGTATATGCAGGCTTGCTGCCACACTTGGATCTAAATCTGCATTCAAAAAGCTTCCCAAGCGTTCTGTTATGACCGCTGACATTTCCCAGTTATGTCGGCTTATTGCTACACCGGCGGAGCCTCTTGCTCTTCGCCTCTCCTCTAATTTATTGGTTGGCGCTGCCCGGTAGGATAGCACCAATTACGTCTGCGATGTCTCATCCTCTCATTTCTAGTGTATACAGAGGTATGGGAATCTGAGCAACAAGAGTCGCGGTTAACAATCAGCCAGTGAAGCAAGACATCTTCATGTCAGATGTGACAACGTGCTTTAACTCTCTAAAACGAGTTGAACAAGAGTTACGATCCATAACATTTTCAGCAAGTCAACTTCAAATGGTGCAGTCGAGCGTCAAGTGAGTATTCTCTTTATGCATAAGTCTACTTATTGTGTGATCCCTTAGATCGTCTACGGTGACCCTACGAGCCGATCCAAGGACCGCATTCTCTATGGAATTCAATGCCATGGTTACAGTGAGTGATCCCATGGTTCATGTGCCTAGAGACCAACCATCCTTTCAGGATTGGGATGCATATTTAAATCCCGGAGGTGGGACCGGTGTCTCCGCTGCGTCGTTCTTAATCTCACGACATCAGATCATAGGGATGTCGACGTTGACTCGGACTACGAGGATTGCCCCGCAATGAAAACGAGAGGCAAAACTGCAACATCATCGGCTCTACCTCCAGACGCGGAGCTTCTTCGTGCCACAGCCTGCACTCTACCCGATAACCATGATTTTCTCGTTGCAGACTCACTCGATGCATCCTTCGGGGGGAGTGGGACAAAGGTTTCATCCTCTCAAATTGGAGGTTTTGCGTTTGATGATACATTTGATGGGCTGGACATCGAAGAAGGGGTCGGCGACGATCTTGTCAGAGAACTGGGAGAAGGATGGGGTGTTAATCCGATCAAGGAGATCGCTACAGAGTAATCCCCCCTTCATAACATTTGACTTAGACTAACGATAGATAGTATTCTTTCGCAGGTCCAAGAACCCCTCGAGATGAATTTCGATACCGGGGATCAGAACGACGTGATGCTAGATGGGTTCAATCATTTCGCACCAAATCCCCAGCCACAAGTCTCGACCGGTTCAATCCATGTTACGGCAGGTGAATATATCGATAACAGTCAAACTCGTACAACAACTTACCTTAGTGTAGCTGAAATTCCACTTTCACCTTCCCTCGACGGGACTACGAAATCAGTTGACATCCAGGCTATCACGCATGCCTCTCGTTCCCCAACCGCCGATCCTCCTGCGCAACTTGCGGATGCAAGATCAACCAGAGCGGGAGAGAGCGGGACAACAATAAGGAAGGCGAAACGACTGAAACCTGTCCTGGACGTCAGGACAGAACTTACGGATGATGAACTCAAGGTGAATGTCAACATCTTGATTTGATTGTCTCACAAACTTCCCATATCACCAGACGACTCGCATGTATTATCTCGACAAGCAGAACACTATCCGATATGAACTAGAACTCAAGCGATACGAAAAACGACAGGCGGAGATGATTCATACTTTGTTGTGGGACGCTCCTGGAGCCTGTAAGGTATCGCCCCTAAAGCTGACAGGTGTATCTGAACTCCACTAGTGCACGCCAGAGAACTGATTGACTTTTGGACCGAGCACTTCAAGGCACACGTCGAGGCCCGGTCCAGTTTCACCGTGGAATTAACCAGGTGCTTGGGTAAATGCGTTACGGGTTGCTGTGCGTGTACCTCTAACTGTCTGAAGACGGCAGCCCTCGCCAGAAGCGCCGGAAAATATCAATCTCTCCACTACCGGGTCTGTACTTTAGGGATATCAAGGACGGATTGACGTCGACTGGTGCAGGGAACTGGCGCGCTGACGATGATCAGGAAGCTGTTGATCCGGCTGGCGCTGGTGATTTGATGGAGTTCAATTACGACGCGGATGGTCTGATGTGTTCCAAATTATGTCACATTCTGGCACTGAATTTGTGTTGCCACAGTGAATTGGGGCGATATCGATGACTATACACCCAATGCAAAGAACCTGCGCTCTTCAGAGGTAGTTTTCGTACCCGCCTCACGAAAACGTGCCTTGAATTTTTTTAGGAGCCTGGACAAGCTCGCCACGCCACGTACCCACTGCCTGGTGCGGGAGACGATGTAGGAACTGATGTGGTATCGGATAACTTTCATTCCCAACGTAGCGCTCTATTTCCTTGGGATATGGCGGGCAACAACTCCTCCCTTTCTGTTCGCAAGGGATTACAAGATGATCGAATAAGCATCGATCATGCCGATGATCGACTTCGGAGAAGTTCCACAAGTAGAAGGGGAAGCTCTTTACCTAGTCTTCCCGGAAATCTTCAGACCAGTGTGGGGTCTCCTGCAGTAATATTGCCTGTGATCCAGAGTGATGACGACTTCGTGTTTGATGGTGCACTACGAGTTGAATGACCTCACACGCGCTGATCAATTTTTCCTGTAGTTCCTGGAGACAACCACGAGTCGCGGCAGTCGGAGACAAACCGTGTGGCTCTTGAAAAGAATTCTTACAACTTTTTGGAGTTGGTGTCAACACTGTATAGCGGTATGTAATCTGACTTGAGTCCTCAGGTACGCAAAGATGCTGTACAAATCGCTTCCAAGTACCCAGCATCTCGCGTTTGATGACGTCGTCCCGAGGGCAACCAGCACTGCACGTGTCGCGGCTGCCGCAGTATATCATTGCCTTGGTGAGCGCAAATCCGACTACCACTTGCTCCAGGACACATTAAATATTTATTCGTTGTCAGTGCTTGCCACCAAGGACCTACTGCGGGTTAATCAAGAGGAAGCGTATGGGCGGATTGACATCCGAATCGTATAAAACAAGTAGTACTACTTGCAAAAATTTGTCCGAAACTTCGGCCGAACGACTTTACCGAAATGGCATGTTGACTGCATCAAGCAAAGAATTCATCAGCGCTAGTCAGCTGAGAATTGGTATATTCCAGCTGAACCGAGCACGGCGGGACCGAGTTTCGTTCCATACCATACCAATGTCTTCCCCTGCTGTCCTCGCTGCCAAAGCTGCGCTCTCCTCCATCGATCTCAAGGGTTATGACCCCGAGCAATCACGCTTGATGGGTGAGCGCTGCATCCTCGTCGACGAACAGGACAACGCCCTCGGCGCTGCCGACAAGAAGACATGTATGCAATACTGTTGGCCTCTCTTCTTGACATGTTGTGACTGTCTCGCTCCAGGCCACTTGATGGAAAACATCAACAAAGGCTTGCTCCACCGCGCCTTCTCGGCGTTCGTCTTTCGTCCATCAGATGGGAAGCTCCTACTTCAGCAACGTGCAAGTGAGAAGATCACATTTCCTGATATGTGGACAAACACCTGTTGTTCTCATCCTCTCGACGACTTCGAAGAGGAGAAGATAGAAAAGGACCAGCTTGGCGTGCGCGTCGCAGCATCAAGAAAACTCTATCATGAGCTCGGAATTCCTCGTAGTGAGACTCCTGTGGACGAGTTCCAGTACCTCACTAGAATCCACTATCTTGCGCCATCGAATGGAATGTGGGGCGAACACGAAGGTAAAGAAACACTCGCTAACTATGGCTTATTCTGCTTCACGATATATTTGCACAGTCGATTACATCTTATTCATGACAGCTGATGTTACCGTGACACCGAACACAAACGAGATTCGTGATTACAAATGGGTGGACAAGGTGGAACTACAGACCATGTTTGATAACACCTGTAGGTCCTGTTTCCCTTACAAGAAGATTGACTCGTTGCCAACCGTTTTGATAAAGCAAACTCCTTCACGCCCTGGTTCAAGCTCATTGCTCGTGACTTGTTGTTTGGTTGGTGGGACGAGCTGCTTCTCCGAAGGGGGAAAGACGGACGAGTGGATGCGAAGAGCCTTGCGAGCCTTGTTAAGTCTCCTGGAGTCATCAAAATGACCTGAGGGTATTATTTTGGTTTATCTACAACCTCGCTTGGCTTTACCAATTTCTGTCACTGAGTATCTCGAATTTAGTAATTTCCAGCATTGACATCAAAACACCCCTAAGGCTGTTCGGCTCCCGGGATGGCTTCACAACTTGTTACGGCGGCGTTGCCCTCCAACCTGCCTCGCTTCCGCAAGACCACAAGAATGCGTTTGGTGCCTCCTGAAGTTTTCAAAGTTTCAGGACTGTTTTCCATCTCGCATTCTACCCCACCGCGACCTGTGGTCTGCATTCGCCCACCGTTCTTAGACTCTTTTGAAAAAATTCGGGTGGGCTTCTCTCACTGCCGCGGCGCCATGTGGCCGAAAGCCGTCGCCCCACTTCTCATCTATGAGATCCTAGCACCAAGTCGGGTTCACGTCCAAACAACTAGGCATTTGTTCGCCAGTGACTCTGGCGGGTTCGAAATCTTTACTCACTCTTACTGCGATACCCCCCAAGCTATAAAGCCCAGACTATACTATGCCAACCACAAGCTCTTCTAGGGGGCATCTATCAGTAGAAGAGATGAATGCAATGAATGCTTTATACGCGAGATTGGATGGAATGATGTGCACGCTCTGACCACGTCGTCTTTTTCGTCCTTAAAGTACGTCTAGGTTCGCTACGTCCTGGAAGCGGCCAACTTGCAAACTAGGTTATCGAATCGTACATCGATCCTCCCCACCTTTCCCTATGCTCGTTCATGCGCGTATGAAAGGTAGGTTGCTTGACAATTCCTCAACGGTTGCTCACAGCTAAATCAGTTCCATTTGCGCAGATGAATCCTTGATGCTGAACGAAGGAGAAACCTTTGGTTGGGACGTCTGGGTCGATTGAGCAACAAATGGATTGGCAAACATCGATACATCGTGTAGCCGAGACGATTTCAACCAGTCGTCACTACGGCAGAGTACCTGCAGCACGCTGGACTTCCTCCGACACTTCCAACAACCAGATTCTGAAACCGTAGCATGTATTATTATCAGCAGTCTCCAGATCACGTCAAGCGGCGACAGTATGGTCGGAAAGTTTGCTCCTTGACAGAAATGCGGTCGGGTGGGATAAAGCGAAAACTACTGTTAGAGACTTGGCTGACCGACTCCCCGAATCTGTTGGCTTGACGTCATCAAATTTGGATGTCGATGAGTTTGTCGAGGCCGTCTTGAATCGACAAGGCTGGTCCTGTATGGGTGTAAGTGTTTCGGCCTCTTTTACCCTAAATGCTGTTTTCTGACTCTAGACGGGCTAATGTGGGGCTGGACTTTGTCAAACACGTTGTTATGCTCATCCGACGTACGCGGCTTTGTCAAGGATCATACTGCCATGTCGATGCTGATCTTGTTGTTCTCGCGGGCGAGACACGTACATTATCGAAAACTTCCCGTTGGTATTTCGTTTTTCTACTAATTGTCCGGCTCAACTTGTCCAGTGCTAAAATGCGTTTTATCACGCAATCAATGCGGGAATTGTTCCAGCGCTTGGTGCTACATCACGTTGATCCCTCGACAAGGTGTACGAGCTCGCATGCAAAATTGGCCTGGACGTTTCTGCGATCAACGAAGGTCAGCAGTGGATGGCCGTCCACATCCGTTGAAGAGATTGTAGGTGCACGCTGCGAGCCGGAGCGTTTCGATGAATAATAGTCCCAGCCATATTAGCTGGTTGAGCCTGGGGTGACGATCCACATGAGCGTCACTGTGGACGGAATAAAAAGCACCTTGACCATGACCAAGAATAGCGCGGTTATGTTCCATGATCTGGTAACCTTTGCGGATGGCGCAGCGGTGAGAAGTGGATGAGGCTGGTCCTTGGTGCAGATGAGTCGGCTACGTTAGCGGATTGATGGGAACCTTAAATCACAATTCTATATGGTCGTAAAGCATACAGCATCATTCCAATCATATACTCGTACAATATTGGAGTCCTGGCGCCTGATGGACAACCTCGAGATTTAAGTGTATCATGCGCGTCCAGACGCACCGCTGCGTGAATCTGATCTGTGGCGCATGCGAGCGCCACGAAAAACCCAGATTTCTTTCTTACCGAATCCCAAAAATCCAGAGCCAGGGAGAGAAACTGATGCATCAAGTTTGTAGCCAAGTAAACTCATTTCCTGCAGTGCGTGAGAAGCAAAAACGTCCTTGTCCAATTCCGGCGCTGTAAAGTAAATGAATGAGGGATCCTCAAGGAACGATTAACAGAAGGACCAACCTCCAAATGCATTACGTTTCAATTCCACGCTGTAGATCTCGTCTACACTCGCGCTCTGTGCTGCTATTTTGTACGGCCAGGCGCTACGGAGGCGGGGCCCGAGCTGCTCGCCAACGCGACGTGGTGGGCGGACAAGGGTCATTTTGTGCCCTGATCGAGACATGAAAGCGACAAAGAAGTCGGTGTCGGTGTCTTCTGCCATGTCTCGGAATACAAGTTGCGGATACTGAGCCCAATCGGTGAATGTACTCATGATGAATCGATAAGCTTACCGAAAAGCCCGAGTGCAAGGAAGTGAGATATTGATAGCCCTAATCATAAGATCGTGTTTAAAGCAACCGCTGTGCGCGGCCAAGGGAAGGGGACGAACACGGCGGCAAAGGCAGGCAAACAACTCTGATATCATTCGTTTGACGCTACGAGGAGATGAATATCATCAGGAGTTAGATAAGGGTCCGCTCACATGACCGCGTCGGACCCTGTCGCATTCCATGGGTTTCTGGAAAACGTGACACGCCACGAGAGGGGCGAAGACATTTGGCTGGACACGCCATGCGGCCACATTGGCATGATATGTTCCTTGATTTCGTCGAGGGTGTCTTGGTATGCCACATTCGAGAGACGGAGTTCGTTTGTGCCGTGAAATGAAACAAACAGGTGATCTGTACCAATGACGGCATGGCAGGGGTGAGGCGGCGGCAGAAGGTCAGGCGGGTAAAATAATTACCGGGAACAAAGGAGGGATTGGCGTTTGAGCGCGGACGAGTCGTTGGTGCCAACCGCTGTCTGGCGCTCGAACTGGTCCTCGTTCTTTCAAGGGGGACGGCGGGAAGCGAGTCAGAGTGCTTGGTGGGATTCTTCTTTAGTGCGGATTTGACGGGAGGCTTCTCAGAGACTTGCTGTGGCCTGGTGGTGGACGTGCGCTTGGACCGGGGCTTTTGGGAGTAGCTAGCGCTGAGGGTATCTGGGTTCTGGGGTACGTAGGGAGGGTCCCTGGAGGGTGTTGGCGGGCGAAGGGGATTTGAGTTTGGAAACCCAAGTTTTTCTCTTGGCCAAGAGTCGGGTGGCGCGGAGGTAGCAGAAAAGGTGGAACGGGAGTGTTGTTGAGGATAACCTGGTGGTATGTAGGTATGATAAGGTTGGCCATAGTACGGATAGGCAGAGTTGTGGTTCGGGGAGAAAGAGTTGTGCATCGTCGCGGTAAGTGGAAGACCTGCAAGAGCAGCATGGCTTCATCTACAACGTGGTCGGAAAAAGACTGCAATCAGGAATGATCATACCCGTGTCACGTGATCATAACTTCGTAACATCAATTTCTCACTCATCCGACCTTCTCCTCCTCCTCCTCTTCCGACGCCATGGCTTCCACCTTCTTCGCTTGGATCAGGTCTCCAGCAGCCAGAGAATATTTTTTTAGTTGGTCCCAATACTTTTCGCCTTTTTTGTTTTCTAACGCTCTCCCCAGGCACCCATTTCTGGGGACCGGTCAGTGTTGCCATCCATTTGTACATCATAATTTATCCCCATTGCTGCAGGTCGCCAACTTTGGCCTCCCCTTGGCTGCCATCTCTGATCTGAGCAAAGATGAAGAGGTTATATCCGGCACCATGACTGCCACTCTTACTTGCTACTCGTTCGTCCTGCGTCCCCATCATCACCGCTCTCGGACTGACACCTTCCCAAAGCTTGGTCTTTTCCCGGTTTGGTCAGCACTGTGCCGTACGCTTTCTGTGAACCTCTCCCTGATTTCCGTCCCAGCCTGGCGAGTGCAACCTCGCAACTACCTGTTGCTTGCGTGTCACACAACCAATGTCCTAGCCCAGTCCTTCCAAGGAGCGCGCTATATCAACTACTGGTACTACGGTGGTCGCGAAAGGAAGTACGGCTTAACAGACCTCGAGTCCAAGGTCCCAGCCACACCGGCCCCTCAAGAACTGGCAAAGTCGGATGCCAAGTAACTTGCGGTCGTGTTCTTGCGTATGCTATGCTTTACTATTCGTCGCCGCTATTTGACTTATCCCAAGAAGCATGCCCAGTACAACTCATACGTGCTTTAGATGTATGATATCACCAAAATCCATCGTCACCGTCCCCTTTGTCGTTCTTGCCCTTCCGATGTGCGAGTACCTGATGCTGATACATCTCGGCAATCTATCCGGCGTTCAGCATAAGCGTCGTGTCATAGATGCGAGTCAGTACCTGTTCTGGCCCAGTTGCATCGTCGGCCGACTTATCGTCTCTTACCCTGATGAACCGAGGAAAGCGTAATGAAATACCACGCTCCTCCACCTAGATTACTATCTTTCGTATCAGCGTATCATCCACCGAACAGAAATACGTACCAATCCCTGTCCAGCAGTGTAAATTGGACTCAGACTGAGATCAGCTGCGAGGACTTCCCAAACGACCTTTGGTTCGAACCAAATGTCAGGCTTGGCACCACCAACTTTGATGTCTCCGCGGGGCTTTTCCATTTCAAGGGCTCGAAGGGTATCCCAATGGGTTTGTAACATTTCTTCGCTAAATCCAGTTCCAATCTTGCAGATAGTTTGATACTCCTCGGAATCCGCATCAAAGCATGCCAGTAAAAATGCACCGTAGACATTCGTGCGCTTGCCTTTTCCGTAGTATCCTCCAATGACGACCAGGTCGAGAGAGTCACCGACGCCAGCGAGATAATCCTTCTTGAGCTATATGGCGTGGTAAATGCACGATAATGCTCCGGCAGCCTTCTTACCTTTAGCCAGTTCACACTACGTCGACTTGGCTCGTAATGGCTATCATCACTCTCGAGCATCTTCACCATGAGGCCTTCACAGCCATCCTTCACGCTTTCTTCAAGGAAGGTTTGTATTTCTTCCGTAGTCTCGCAGTCCGACGACTCGGCAAAACCGAAC
The DNA here is from genome assembly GCA_038094535.1 of Tubosaeta aff. alveolata. NCBI lineage: Eukaryota > Fungi > Basidiomycota > Agaricomycetes > Boletales > Boletaceae > Tubosaeta > Tubosaeta aff. alveolata. The sequence goes on from JBBPUG010000001.1 coordinate 27,729, forward strand.
TCTCCAGGAACAACTTGAAAATGTTGTCGTAATAGTTCTCTACGCTCAAGCAGCGGCCGTCGCAACAATGACTTCGCAATGTCAGCTTGTTGAATCTGACAAGATATGCTAACATACCTCTCCGTTCAAATACAGCAGATCAAAGGCGAAGAGACAAACCCGAACTTGAATATCTTCGACTTTCACGTCTTTCCGTTTACGCTTGCTAAGCTCTTGGAAAGGCATAAGTTTTCCTGTCGCCGTGTCTATTGCAACAGCTTCCGAATCAAAGACAAACGATTTCGTCTCGGGTTTAACGCACTGGATTGGCGTCAAGAAAAACAGACGGTACAGAAGATAGTATACCCACATGTGGCAGCTGGGCGACGAGATCAGGGTACTTTTTGCTCATGTTCTCGGAATTCCTGCTGAACACCCCAACGTCGCCATTATCAAGTTTGTGTACTTGCGCGCGTTCGCCATCGTACTTGTATTCACACGTGAATCGCTTATTCTCAAAGCGGTCAAGGACTTCACCAATAGCCTTCGTAGGCTTGGCAAGCATAGGCTTCAGGGGTACGCCTGGCGTGAGCTTGCATGTGGAGTGGAGATTGTTGATGCCATGGGTAAGGAGAGCGGGGATGACAAGATCGTAATTAGGGAGTTCACTAGCAGGCGGTAAGCAGAACATCTGCAACCATGTGAAACAACATACCTGAACACGGACTTCATGATTTTCGTTGCTTCTTCCAAGCGACCCGTAAGCTTCTCTTTGCTCAGCTTTTTTCCAGCTGTAGTAGATAGTAAACCCGCTGAAGCAAAGGGTACCGGAAAAGGTCTCACATCCTTCGACCTCGGCTAGAACAGCCGCATGGGCTAGCGCAACGAGCACAGTTCGCTCAGCATTTCCTATCCGAAGCTTGCCTTCCAGGCTGCGGATGATATACTTGGCTTCACTCTCTTGACACGCTGCCAACAGCTTGGTAATGATAGAGACTTTCTTCGCTTGCGACTTGCCACAATCAGGAAAATGGGTCAGAACTCTCATAAGCTATGGCTCACTGAGTGACCAGAGGAGAGCGCGATTTCCTTTAGATTGATGAATACGAAAGGAACCGTCAGGGACTTGGGTTTGCATAATGTCTTCTGGCTGGCTTTGGAGTTCTGGGGCGCGCGTCAATAACTAGGTAGGTTAATGTAGGGCATGCTTGCCGATGCAACTAGGCCAAGGTCACCCTCTTTCTTGAGGTCTGCTTTGACTACTGGCAGGCTCCGACCAGTTGACTCGCTGATTGCCTTGATGAGAAGACTCTCTCCTATTCCCAATTCTACACCGACATATTCCGGGCTCAGCTTCACAAAGAGTAAACATCGGGCGGTAGCTCATTTATGGGTTACCCCGTACCTTGTTTATGCACAAGTAGACGGCTTGAAGCAGAGATTGAGTATCTCCTTTGGAGCTACGTTGTATAACAAGTAAGAAGAAGCTTGTGAGGAAAGACGTTTTCTCCAATCGCTTTGTGGTCGCCTCGATCAACGTGAACGCCTTGGTGAGAGCTGCATATGGCACCCTAATGAGGGTGTTAAAACGTAAAGGTGCGTTGCGTGAACTACGCACGGTGCTCCTACTTTCCAACCACCCGCAATATCAACTTCGTCTGTCCGAGAGAGCGCCTCTTCTGCACTACAAGCAACGATAGGTCAGTCTGGCAGAACGTCACACACAAGCTCACTTCTGAGTTTCTTCTTCGGAATCTGATGGGTCCTCGGCGACATCCCGTTCCTTACCCTCTGTTTCACTGGAAGAGAGAGCATCCTCTTCCGAAGCAGTAAACCGTGGCTCAGTTTTACCTTTTCTTTTGGAGCTGAGAGGTCCGGAGGGGGATGTGGACCTCCCAGCGCTCAAGGCGACAGTTGTTGGTGGCTTGGGGGCCTCTTCAGCCGAATCAACGAGGCGTCGTCTCTTGATGGGATCTGGGCAATGTTTATCTTAGAGTCATGTTCCTCCCGGAAGATTAAATAAAGTGATGTACGTTTGGGTGACGGTGATCTACTGTTTTGGGCTCGAGCTGGAGAATACAGATTGGGTTGGAAGTGGCGGAATGTATATCGTTCACGTACCGGTTGAGTTAGGCGGTGGGTCACGTCCCTCCTCACTGGCTACTTTCTTCTCCTGCCCGTTTTCCGAAGGCAAGATGGCGGGTGGTGGTGGTGGGTCTATTCTGCGTTTGTTCTTGCCTACGGCCCACATATCGACGAGACTGGACTGCTGAGGAGGAGAAGGCTTGACATTTTTGGGCATCTCGAAGAATCTTCCTGCTCGGAATAGTATCAAGGAAATGGAGTGGTTGCGGATGAGAGACGTACGCAGTGTCTGCTGTCTGCTCATGGTGAAGAGTCGCGTCACGAGCTGTGCTGGCCCCATATGGCAAGTAACCAAGGGGTTTCCTTAGGGGTTTTCCCAATTAGGTACTTAGTGACGCCGGTGAATCGGCAAATGCCGGGAATCTGTATAGTACCAGTTTTGTGGCTTGACCAAGCGGACTACGTCTTCGCTGGAGAACGACAAGGCTTCAAAATGGCCGAACAGGTGCGCATTCAATGCCATCCTGTCCTCGTGTTCCCAACACCCCCTTCAGATCGAGAAAGCCTTCCAGAAGCAACATCTTTTCCAAAATGCCAAAATTCGAGGTGCTGCCATCATGCTAGACGCAGACTAGAGGTTCTCATCTGTCTAATCAAGGTAGCAAGAAAGTGTCGACGAAAGACAAACGGTGGTACAAGGACGTCGGTTTAGGATTCAAAACCCCATCAGAAGCAATTCATGGCACCTATATTGGTGTGTTTATTTTCTGGTCACTCTACACCGCTGCACATGTATACAGACAAGAAGTGTCCTTTTACTGGCAACGTCTCCATTCGTGGGCGAATCCTGACCGGAAAAGTTGTGTCCACAAAGATGACGCGGACGGCTATCGTCCGCCGGGATTACCTTCACTACATCCCTAAATACAGTGTGTGGAAGACTCGTCAAAGTTGATGTTGTGTTCAATGACGTGTCTGCAGACCGTTACGAAAAACGACACAAGAACCTAGCTGTGCATGTGTCCCCTGCGTTCCGTGTGGAGGTTGGTGACACAGTGACTGTTGGTGAGTGGCGACTGGGCGAAGAGACGGCGTGTGCTGAAGCGGGGCAGGACAATGTCGACCACTGTCCAAGACTGTCCGATTTAACGTGCTCCGGGTGGCGAAGAACAAGGCGGCTTCCAAGACGTTTGGCAAGTTCTGAGCTGTGTTATGGAGGCCTTTGTATCACGTTTTGCATGTCGGAATGAAATTACATTTTCCTCGTAATAAACAAGCGAACAAACAAGAGTAAACAGACACCCAAACCCGACTTGCACCGTCTCGGTGATCGACAGTCACATCCCCAAAGCTGGCGCCCTCCCTCATCTCCGTCCTAACCTCCAAGCTATCCAGGTCGCGGCCACAGTCTGCCCAGACAGACACCGCCTCATCCTCACAGCCCTCCAAGGCCCTTCAAATGGGCCAACAACAGTCCAAAAAGTCCAAAAAGGCTGCCAGAGAGAAAGACCAGGATCCACCGCAGGATGGCCCATTCGAGGACATGGCTGACTCCAACTCTCCTCGCCCAACGCTACGTCCTGTCACCCCACAAAGTGCCGCCCACGAGTACGATGCCGTTCGCACTGCCGCGACCTCCGTAGACATCCCAGACCGTAGCACCACTCCAGTTGGTCCAAGTACACATTTGGCAAGCTCCCCCGCCAATACTTCCGCCACTCTCGCCTCATCGCCCAACAACCTTTCTTCGTCCTCTTTGCTCTCCCCTACGCCGTCATATTCGGTACCGTCCGCGAAACCGTCCCCCACGCCCCTCGATATTCCAATTACTCAGACCATTCTCTCGACATCTACAATGCCCCCCTCCTTCACACCAGGCTCCACAGCAAGTAGCTTCCCGCTAAACGACACTCTCGGTTCTTCTGGAAATGGCGGAAAGGACAAACCCAAGCAATTTGATATTGACGATATGATCCAGCGTCTCCTCGATGTTGGTTACACCGGCAAAGTCAGCAAATCTCACTGTCTGAAAAACACAGAGATTGCCATCATATGTCAGGCGGCAAGAGAGGTTTTTCTAAGCCAACCCACCCTCATTGAGTTGTCGCCGCCTGTCAAGATCGTCGGTGACGTCCACGGGCAATACTCTGACCTTATCCGATTGTTTGAGATGTGTGGGTTTCCTCCTTCAGCCAACTATCTTTTCTTGGGTGACTATGTGGATCGAGGCAAGCAAAGTCTGGAGACCATTCTCCTCCTCCTTTGCTACAAGATCAAGTATCCGGAGAATTTCTTTCTTTTGCGGGGTAACCACGAGTGCGCGAACGTAACTCGAGGTAAGTTCTTAGCGGCTATTGGTGGCCAATAGCGCTCACTCTACCACAGTGTATGGCTTTTACGACGAATGCAAGCGAAGATGCAATATCAAAACGTGGAGAACGTTTATAGATGTCTTCAACTGTCTGCCTATTGCGGCCGTCGTCGCGTCAAAAATATTTTGCGTTCACGGTGGTCTATCACCCTCACTTCATTCAATGGACGATATCAAGCGTATACAGCGGCCTACGGACGTACCTGACTATGGTCTGCTTAACGATTTACTATGGTCAGATCCATCAGATACCGCACTGGATTGGGAGGACAATGAACGTGGTGTCAGCTATTGTTTTGGGAAGGCAGTTATTAACGACTTCCTGGTGCGATACGACATGGATTTGATCTGTCGAGCGCACATGGTAGTAGAGGACGGTTATGAGTTTTGGAACGATCGGACACTAGTCACTGTGTTTAGTGCGCCGAACTACTGTGGAGGTCTGTCAGCGTTCTTTTTCTTTGCCACATTGCTCATTGATGGCGTTAGAATTCGACAATTATGGGGCTTGCATGAGGTGTGTTTCTTTTCCTTCGCCACAAACTGCTTCCTTTTACTTTCTTCGCCCCAGCGTATCCGAAGACTTGCTTTGCGCGTTCGAACTGCTCAAGCCACTAGATGGTCCCGCTCTACGGAAAGAGATGACCAAAGCTAAACGCAAGAGGTAATAAACATTCAGTGACGAAATACACTATCATTCTGAATGTTTTGGTAGTCTAATGGCGACGACTCCGTGATAATACCTTGAACCTAGTTCGACCTCGAGGTTACCGAACCTCAAACGACGGTGCCCTTTCCGTTGATGACGGGTCCCATATTTTATATTGGCCCTTCTACGTGCATGACTAGAACGAGACTGTTTGGGTACCCATGACCTTCCCTCACCTTGTGCCTGTTTTCAGCCTCCGTGTTCGTTATCCTATCTACTCCCATAACTGATATCCTCTGCCCCTCCGATCCTAGTCCTGGCACACTCATTTCGTTGAAGGCACAAGTTTGTAACCTACCCGCAATCTCATTTACGCTCATTTTCCTCTACTTTCACGTATTTGTCCCGTGCGGAGACTTTCTGCTATCCTCGTCCTCCTTTGGTACATTGAACGTACCATCCCTTTTGCTTTACTCCCGGGCTTGTTATTTAACTCGCGCATATTTTTCTTCTGGTCTGTGAGATAATGATATTGCTGTCATTCGGCACTACCTGAGAGGTAGCATTTGGAGTGTGTGATACATAATGCAACCGTCCGTTCAACGTTCAGTTCCCAACATATCATAGACTAGCACCCCGAATGCACAAACGATCATGCTGGCCCCTAGCAGCCCCCAAGGCGTCAGCGCAACCGTCCCAAAACTCAAATCGGAAAAGAGTGTCAGAACAATGGTAAGCAGGTTCCCGACTGACACCACGATAGGACCCCAAACTCCTAATAATATCTATCGAACAGGCCATCCCTTGAGACTCGAGCCAGGCACAAATGGAAGTATTCCCTACCATGAACCCGGCGTTGAAGACCACGCCTGAGGCCGCTATGCCCGCGATCGCTATCACTGTGCTCGTATTTGGTGGCAGCCTGAAAGCCTCAATCTTGTAGTAGTGTAGGAAGGGTACGGGGATCCAGAAAACGAGAAGTGTGCAAAGGCCAATCGCTGTTGTAATCAAATTGGGATGCAGGCCGAATGGTGGAGGGTATATGACATCGTCCGCGTCAACGGGAGTAACAATTTCATCATCTACGTTGTTGTTTGCACAATCCGGAAGTTGTCTATAATGCGAAGACATGGCAGGAAATTCTGGCTCGGATGGTAATGCAATGTGCTTCTTGTAGAAGACCTGGTAGAGGCCGTAAAGGAGAGATGCGACAAGAGTGAGCATGTCACCGACGAAAGGGGTAGGAGTATGTGCCAGGTTCGCCTCTATGAACTGTGAGTGTGGTGATACGGCAGTGGATCCGCCGTAGACCACGGTAACGACACCTATGGTGGCAATGGTCACTGCAAACGATCGGAAAGATCCCCATTTTACCCCAAGCAACTTGACACTAAAGAGATAAACAAAAAAAGCATTTGCGTTCCAAATCGCTGTTACGTCTGTGACCCTGTAGAAGCGTCGGTGAATAGAAATTGACAAGGGGGACACCATACGGAGCGAGGGGAACTGCAGTGAACCACATTAAAGCGGGGAGACTGTAAAATGATGTGACGAAGATCATCAAGATAACTAATTTGGCTACAGGAATGCCAGAAGCAGTGGAAGGGTACCAAGCGAGTACCTGTGCTCTAAGAGCAGAGCTAAGTCCGGCCAACAAGGGGCGAAGAGCGCACTTTGTCCAGAGAAGGACATAAGCCAAATGAATCGGGAAAGACAGCAAGAAGCAAGAATGGACGATATAGCTAGAGTCCATTTCAGTCAATCACTGATGTGCGACGTGTACGGGCTTACAACAAAAAATATGGCTGCTTGTATCCCAATGTCGTTTGCAGGTACTGTGCGTCGATTAGATTAAGGCGAGTAACAACACTAGTATCGCCAACCTGTGCCGTCTGCGACTCTGCAACGAAGGCGATAAGGACGGCGAGAAACAGGACGAGCTCAGCCGTCCTCGACGTGGGGCTGGGAGTGCTCTCGCGCAGTTGTGGCATCTTGCAGAAAGTATGCCGATTTAGAGCTGTTCAATGACTTACTGTTGCACGTGACTGAGGTCTCTACCTTTTCTGCACTGAGCAGTCATGTTGAGGGCTCTGCTTGCCTCGTCCCGCCCGCTGCTCATGCGGCTTCGGACTGCAACCATCAGCCATCCCCGTCACGTTTCGCCCGCTGCACCTCCTATCCGAGCGCCGACAAGAGGGATGAAGGTTAGGTCGTCGGTCAAAGTTATGTGCGACGGGTGTAGCATTGTCATACGCAAAGGGAGGGTGTACGTTATCTGCTCAAAAGACCCCAAACATAAGCAGGTATGAGGTGTCCATCACTCCTTCTCTTCATTGCTAACTCCCATGAAGCGGCAGGGGTAGCGTCCTTTGTAAAGTTCGGACATTGTGTCAGAACAGTAATTAGACGCACCTAAGGATTCTCCCCTCCTTGTCCCAGATTGCTTCGGGATCTAATCCACATCTGAAACTCGAACCACACGCCATTTTCTGTTTGGATCCCTCCTGGAACCTCGAATCCTGCCCATGAGCAAAGCTCTTCATGAGGTGTCCTTGTCCAATCTGCACCGTTCAGGACGTCCGGGAAGAACACGTCGCACTCGAATGTTGGGCCATATATACGTGTCATGAGGATGCGATTTGCTTGCGTGTAGTCGCCTAGTGCCAGCGTCTCTTGATAAAGGGTAGATCCCCCTATGACGAAGAGACGGTGAACGTTGGCGTCGGACCTGAGAGTCTCCACTGCCTCCTTCAAGCTTGAACATAGACGTGCTGATCCAGCGGGAGAGCCTCCTGGGAACCTAGTCCGTCGTTAGTTAGAGTCATACGAAAGCGATCGGGATCGCACAGATCATAGTTGTCGTCTCGACTGAGTACAACATTGATTCGGTTTTTCAATGGTCTGAACTTGCCGGGGATGCTCTCCCAAGTCTTCCTGCCCATTAACAGGGCGTTCGTCTGCGCAACGGGTGCGCTCGTCGTGACCCGGCTGAAGTAGGCAAGATCCTTTGGGACGTGCCATGGCATCGTGCCGCCCTTGCCAATCCCATTTTTCGTTGTTGCAGCAACGATGAGAGTGAGCTGCGACATGACTGACGATGCTAGTTACGATACAAGACGAGCTGTTTGCCATTAAAGTGAAATTAACCCCATGTCTTCCATTCGCTTCCCGAAGGGGGCTTGACCTCCACCTTTGACTTCTTGACCTCCTCCCAGTTTGTACTAAGTGTCGTTCCACCACTTTCCTGGAAGCTCTTCATCATCGCGCGTCTCGTGTCATCGTCTGCGTCCGCAAAAATCTTCTGGAAAAACCCATTGACGGTGCTATCGCCACCAACGTTGGGATCTTCCTGCGTGGTCCTTTCCTTATCGTTAGAGAGGATGTCCGTAGTAATGCCTTCCCAGTTCTTTCGCTTGTTGGTGATCGGAATTTCCGGCGGGGGCGGCGCGGCGGACCCTGCTAGTGCTAAGATCACTGCAGCGCTGTGATGCACGATGAGAAGTGAGAGACATACGATCAGGGGCGTCGCCAACGAGACTTCCCCATCTTCCTTGGACCATTTTGGCGAGTTGAATCTCAACTTTGACCTTGCCTACTGTGTAGTCACTCTTGGTGGGGTCGATCTGACCCTTTAGAGGCTGGAGTGACAAGATCTTATCCCCATTTTGATACAAAAGCTGCAGGAAGTCAGTCATGGATACAGATGTGAAACACGTCAAACTACCTTTCGTGGTTCAAACTGCACTGACACTGCGCCTGGATCAGCCCCTCGGTCGAATACCGAGAGGATGAGTTTTTCGTCTGTCTCGTAGAACTCGTGTCTGAGAAGTGAGGGGGACAACTTGATGTCGAATCGGCGTGTACCCTTACCTGAGAGAGGTCATGGATGAGAGCAAGATGCAGCCCCTACAAACACGAATCACGTAAGCGCCTAGTAGTTCAGTGAATACGCCATCATGGTAGCCAAAGCTGTTCTATACTACGACCCAGCCTCCGTCTGGTCGAGAGCGGGTATGTGCGACCTTTTCTATCGACGTTGCCCTGAACGAGTTTTGTGCAGCGCTTCTTGCTCTGTGAGGTCACTCTTCGTCTTCCTAACCTGCCTCACCGGTCACCAGCCACGAAAAGGGTTATGGAAAAGAAGAACTTGATCTTCATGTTGTTGATACCAGTAAGTGTATTAGGATCTCTCTCTCAGATTGACCCACCCCCGTCAGCTAAAGGAGAAGAATTCTCGCCAGCCATGCTCCGTTTGAACCCAAGAGGCAAATATGGTTCCAAGGACTTTGCTCGCGTCTGATGTTCCAATAGCCACGGTCCCGATATTAGTTGTTCCGTTGCAGGGTACCCTCGGCGTCGACGTGGAGACTCGGTTCAAGGTCATCGCTGATCCCAAGGTGATGAAATTTTGTATTACCCTTGTCATCATTTACAGTCTGTGCAGGCACTTGTAGATTTTCTGGACAGATCGCGTTCTGCGACGTCACGCTCGACTTCAACGTCCACTGCGCCTGCACCCTCGTTATCTCCTGCAACGGTTGGTTTTGCGACGATCTCCAACAGGATCATCGACATTGTCTATTCTAGCACCGTAGCCCCTGAGCGGCTACGCTACTACAGCTCGCGTGATCCACAGTCTCTGCAAACTCTGGGTGCATCGTTAGTTCCCCCACTCAACACAAGAAAGCAAGTGCTCATCACACACCTTGCGGATTGCGAGCGTGAGGTGATCAAAATGTCTGATAAAACAAAGGCGTTCTGGAACGAAAAGAAGCATGAAATTGATATTCTCCTTCAACATCTGGTTGGTGGTGGGGAACATGCTGATGAATATTTCACAATTACGAAACAAACATGGGAACATGACGTTCTGGATGCGTTGTCCAAGGTGAACGATGAAATCATCGGTCCTTATATCCTTGGTGCGAACCCACCACTTGACGGGGCGACAGGCTGTAATTTGCTTTGTAGGAGATCAGATCTCGATCGCGGACATTCATCTCTGCGCTTGGTTGGTGCACGTCGTCAGCCTTTCTGGCGGCGGTTGCGCCGACTCGGGAGATGTGGCATTGACAAGGGTGGAACAACACACGGGGATGGCGTTGCCAAAGGATTACCGTTCTCTACTGTCACAGAGCAAACTGGCGGGATTCTGGGATGCTATGAAGAGGCGGCCGAGTTGGGGGAGCGTTTTGGCGTAGAAGTAATGTCAATCAAGAACACGTTGATTGTTACTCGTGTGATTTTGTTTCCAACTCCCACCGTCTGCGGGCTCGGAGACGCCAGTGACATGGCAAGTTCTCCTAGTCTCTTTAAATTTTCAAGACCATGGCGTTCTGGGGAACAGTACGAATTCTTGTCTGGTTCAGACCCACAGGACGTGTTCAGGGATACCTCGTGCACGGTTCGTGTGGGAGAACTCATGGACAGTTCATACCCGGATACCACACTCGGTGACCGTTCTTCTTCAGATTCTGCTGCTTCGTACACAACGCCGACTCCCTCTCGGCCAACGACGCCCTCGCCTTCGTTTTCAGCGCATCGACTTACTTCCTCTGTCTCGGACGTAGACGGTGAGCCAGCATCACCGCTGCTCGCAAGAACCGGGGCCTATACCAGCATCCGAGATGGGAGTCGGAGATGGTGGAGTCCTTCTCGCAGGAGGCGGAAGCGAGATGGAAGGATATGGCGGACCTTCAAGAAAGGTGTGAGGAAGGTCGTTCGACACCCTTGGTTTCCCCAACAACCGATAACTATTGTAAGGTCTCTTCTTGATCCTGGATATCATACTCATACTCACTCTTGGTAGATCTTTGCTCTTCTTCTTTTTACAGTCTTTGCAATCTCACTCACATTGCTACTCATGTATATTTTAAATCCTGACAAGGAACCATTGCCTTGGCAAGCGTACTGTGCTATCTCGCCATCATCGTTTTATCCCCCACGTTATCGCACTCCCCTTCCTTATCCGTATTTAAATCCGCTCTCAGAATCCTTACCCCCAGCATTTCCTCCGGACGACTTGGATGCTATTCCACCAGCTGGAATATTCCTGGGTGTTTTCTCCATGGACTCCGCGTTGGAACGTAGAATGCTGATAAGAACTACATGGGCCTCGCATCCTCGTAGTCGAAATGGTGCAGGTCCAGGTGACGATGGACTCGGAACATCGCGAACAGTTGTGCGATTTATTCTTGGCCAGCCGCGCAAAGGTTGGGAGAGGCGCATACAGACTGAAATGGACAGTGAGTGTTGTTTCAGTATACGGGCTTGTGTTATCTGAGATTAGCGACCTTGTACAGCGTATAATGACATCGTCGTTTTGCCCTGTCCAGAAAACATGAACGCGGGCAAATCACATGCTTATTTTACCTGGGCTGCCGAGAATGCATGGGTTCCCCCCGTCTATGTCAACACTTCGACCCCAGTTCCTCGATTTTCCTACTCAACCCAATCCTCGCTTGCGCCTCATCCTGCTCCTCATGATTCTCATTTTGCCTGGGAAGATCACGCTTCAGGTCAACCTATGCCTTGGGTACGACCGGACTTCGTCGCCAAAGTTGATGACGATGCATTCGTAATACTGGCGGAACTGGAGTCCAGGATGAGGTTAGAGCTCCACGCTAAAGGGCAAAGTCCATATGGCGCCTCGGAAAATGCCACCTCCATCGCGGCTGAGGCCCTCGGCTCTCGCTCCCCTATTTCGCTAGAGTTAGGCGTTGACGTGATACCCCAAGAAACTGACCCCCTGGTGTACTGGGGCTATCTTGTTAAGGATCTCTTCATGGCTGGCGAGTTATATGGCTTAAGCTGGAGTCTTGTTGCTTGGATTTCAAAGGACACAACCATCAAAGGTCTGACGAAGGGTGCCGAAGACAAACAAACTGCGAAATGGATGGCTCTGCATCCACAAGCCCCCCGGATTCGATGGGCAAGTGAACGATGCTGGATATATGACCATCCACGTGCGGGCACAGTGTAGGCACAATATCAACATTCATATTTTCCGCTCACACCCACGGCGTTCTAGATACTCGCATGGTTTTCTTTTTCCTTCTCACGTTACGCGGGTCAAGCGCTCAGTCCTATCTTACATCGAGAAGGAGTCGGAGAACAAGTCGGATATTTTCAGCCCTACGCTACCCTCGTGGGCTCATTCGAGTGTGTCGACGTTCGGAGTGCGTTACCAACAGCCAATTCCGGATATGACATTGGCTGAAAGTGTGGAGGCACTGGTCGAAGGCAGTGACATGTCCAAACTGCGTGAAGGTTCTGTCGTACAAAAATAGTTGCGGCGGCATTTGCTAACTCGTCTGTCCCATCAGGAATGGCGCTCGAAACTGATTCCGCATGGCGATACAGAGAAGGTCGCATGAAGCAATACGAGAACAAGCGCGTTGGCGGCACGGTTGTCGTGCACTTCATCAAGAAGCACGAGTGGTTTTTGGAAACTGCACTCGCTTTTCTTGAAGCCGATGATTACTCGGAATCTGAACTAGAGCGCATCTCAAGCGAAATGAACAAGGAGAAACTTAACATTGGGTTTTCGGCGGTTTGGACGGATGCGAACGCGTTCAAGCACATAAATACTAGCTCGCTGACATCTGACCAAGTGGCTGGTTGATCCCCAACTAGGCTCAGTCCAACATTGTACATGGAGCCTTGTTTATTCGTTAAATTGTTTGGGGTTGTACTATACGTCCACCATCGAATACGAGGGAACGGACAGAACTAGCACGGTCAAGTGCTCCAGAAACAGACGGTATCTCCATCGAAACTTAGGTCTGCCCAGCGTCATCGAGAGGTGATAAATAGCCGTCCAACGCGACTGGTAGAGATGCCGTGTTATCCCCCGAAACCAGTAGAGGCTCGGACTCCTGCAGCCGATTCAGCACGGCCCTTCTGATGGATCTCTCCCACTGTCTGAACCAGACACCTTCCCTCAACCCGACCACGCTAGTCCGCGTGCTGGAAATAAAGGCAGATCCAGAGGCTTGCCGCGGGTTGTCAGCCAGGCCGACATTGAGAAATGGGTTGTTGGAACTCTTATGATCGTATTCTGGAGGGGATGATACCCGTTCGACACGCTTGAGTGCATATGCACCTCCACATACTCGCCAGATCCCACCGCCCTGGGAGTGAAAGCGGCGAAATAACCACAAGAAGGGATATATGAGGGTGACGATCAACAAAAATTTGATCCATCCATTCGAGAGCGCGCGCGACAGACGGTGATGAGATCGGACGGAGATTACTGAATTCGAAGTTTGGAATGAAACTTGAATGTCCCCTCTGTAATGGGTGGAAAGTATGACGGAATGGGTAGCGGCTATAAGGGCACTGAAATTCCAACCATAAACAACCTGCAGAACGTGAGTAATGAGCCAGATAAAGGCAACAGCGTTCAGCGAACCTTGTGGTAATCGAATTCCTTGAAGAACTTGCCACTGGAACAGTAGTCATCCGCCCACTGGCGCAACGTCCATGATGATTTCAAGACACTATTGTCATCCATGATCTGTGGTTGGTCCTCTCTATACGCGTAGCCGCTGCTGATCCACGGAGGAAAGCCTCTGGAGTCACGTTCACTACCCCATGCTTTCGCTGCCTTCAACTCCGCGCTTGTCGCCTTGCGCTTCTGAGCATCGACACCAACTTCATAGAACATACTGCCGCGGTACGCAGGTGCGGAGTCACCTACTGACCAATGTGTAGCACCCCCAAAGATATGCTGACCGACATCTATTTTGAAATCAAAATCAACGATTCTTTCTGTGTATTGTTCAGTCTTCAGGCGCGAGTGGTCATCATCATCGCGTGAACGGACGAGGCGGGTGTGAGTTTCGTCGTGCGAGCCCCGACAGTGTAAGACCATCCGAGGCGGGGTGACCGCCTGAGAGAGTAAGAAACGATAGAGGGCTTCGCCTTTTTTGAAGTCAGCAGTGACATCGCGCAGGAATGGAGTTGTCAACGGACCATCTTCATTCAGGTGAGGGTCATGAGAAATGATGTCCCCAGCATCAGAGAGAAAGTAGGTGGCATCGTACGGCGTGAACTCTGGGGGATCTTCGCCCCCAGGCGCAGTGAACGTTTCCTGTACGACCAAGTCCGCTGTACTCTCCTCGAATGGAGGCGGCACTTCTGTAGTACCGTAAACTTGGCCCGGTGCGTCTTCAGCCGTATCCAGTAGAGTGTCCATGTTAACCAGTTCTTTGAGGTACGCCGCGCGCGCAGCCTACGTAAGTGAGGCTGGGCCATCAACGGCGAGGCTGCGGGACATGGGACATGGATCACACCCGGACTTGCCCAGCCGGCAGGCTGGCCAGCACAGGCCATTTACTCGCAGCGAGCGGCGAACCTTTCCCCACTTGCCCCCTGAATCCTGGGTGAGTCCACCAGCTCTTCCAGGTTTGTGAGCCGCCCTCTCTTCCGCGTCCAATATCTCGCAGTTCGAGCCTTACTACTACTTCGTGAGGGCCTTCGTATTGCCTTTCTGTTGTTCGCCTCTCCTGCTTAAGCTATCCCTACATGTCCTCATCGTCCACTCTCAGCACTCCCATTTCCCTCGCATCCTCCAACTCTTACGACGCGTCGTCGTCAGTACCTTTGAGCTATATCCCTTCTTCGCAGTCTTCTAGTGTGAGCGACCCACTGTACTCGCTTCGGTGACCACCTCTGCCCCCTGTGACAACCCTTCTATCATCAAAGCAGTCACAGCCATCTGCGTGCGTTCACATCCAGCTTTTGGAGTCTTCTGCATGAACCACCCGCAGTGCCTCGCAAATCACAATGTCCCTAACGACTGCAGCCTCTGCACCACCATCTACTCTTCTCTCTTCTCCACCAATAGTGTCGTCAGCATCCTCCACATCATCTGTGATTACCACACCATCAAGCACTAACGATCCGCCCACGTCGAGCTCAGGAAGTTCTATCCAACCGACCACTCCTTCAACGACAACGTCGTCGACCACCAACCAAGTACAAACGCCTTCATCCGTCCTTGTCACTTCTGGGTCTAGCACGACCAGTTCTGCCACTCCAACTCCAACTGCCCGCCCCACTTCTGATGTACCATCCACTACCACATCTTCCCGTTCCTCCTCCACTTCGTCATTCCAGAGTTCTTCTCTGGTTGGAGCTGGCATACAACTGTACGAGTTCACACCAGATACCTAGTTCGAGGTTAGCTTAATGCTGTAGACAGGACGACAGTATTAGAAAGTACCACGGTCTACCTCACAACCACGAACAGTCAGGGACAAGTGGTAACAAGCGTACCCCCTGTGGTCACCGAAGTGATCACTACGACAGGAAGCGGCGGTATTCTCACTACAGTGACTCAAGCCATCGTCAATCCGACACTTGCTTCCAACAATAGTACTACCGGAGGATCATCGTAAAGCTTCACATCTGTTCCTCGTAAACGAGTGCTGAATCACAACTGCAGCTTTTTCAATGACACGGGGGCTGTCGTTGGTGTCTTCGTTGTCGTTGGTCTCGCAAGTGCTTCTATCTTGATGTGGATGCTATTTGCTATCCGCCGTCGCCAGCGTATGAGACGAATCGAGCAAGACACAGTGATCGAAGCCGCTGTCGCAGCTGCAGGCCTCAATCGAGCGCCTTTGGACGACGGTGATGAGAGTGACAGCCCAATATCACCTAATGCCCGTCAATTTTCGTCGGAGACGGATCAACGAGTCAACTTCCTTAGTTTGGGAGGTTCAGGCTCACTGCCAACTTCTACTCGGCTCTCGGAGGGCGCTGATGACCTCGCAAGGGGAAGTTCCAATTCACACCAGGGGTTTCAGGTGGAACACCGCACGAGGAGTCACTCAGAGGGATATGTTCCGGCACGTACGACAAGTCCTCTGCCTCCGTCTGGACGTTTCACAGATGATCTCGGCTCGTCCCGCGATCGCAAAAGCTCGTATGGACACACCCCGACATACAGTGCTGGTAGTTTCGAACCTCTCCTAGCGAACTACGCACAGAATACGGTGGACCAAGACCCTGCTGTGGAACCTTCTTCCCGACACCCCAACAGTGGTTTGGGTCCACATTCGTTGGACGGAACCCCCGAGGATGCGTCAAGAATTAGCCCGAGAAGACGGAATTCATCCAATGGTTCTGTCTTCCAAGAAGAGGACGACTTTACCCATCATGTGCTAATGGCAAGTAATCCTCATTTTCCATCACGCTGTGCTAAACTTGGCTTACAGGTCCGAAACGTCCCTGATGCTCAAAGTCAACACTCGGAATAAATTAATACCTTTGAGGGTTGGTTGTATTGCCATGCGTCTTTGGGCTCAACAGTTACAATCATTTATACCTTGGTCATCGCACCTCCGATCCTCCGCATATTAGTTAGATATCACGCAGAAGCAGCCGTTCTTCATAGGAATCGATCCGCAACCTGTACATCATCCCATGGACCCTCATTGGTGTTGAATAATCTTATAGCCCATTGGACTCCGTTTGTTTGCCGTGATTATGCTCATCATCTGTATATGTCCAGGTCCTATTCTGGAATGACACGAGGCACTGGTCTTTCAATAGGACACGTGCAGCAGGCAGGCTCGGCGCAAAACGAGTAAGTCGATAGTTTTCCTCGAAGCTCCGTCCTTCGCGACCCAAGGTAACCAAAGTCACCGAATACGGCAATGGGGCATCATTCTGGGTAGAGTATCCATCAGGGCTGATCGATCTTTCTCGGACGGCTCATGCTCCAGAGGGAGAGAAGCCCCCACCGCAACGACCCTCTCAATTAGATATACCCGTGAATGGCGATCGCACTATCAGGATCAACAAGGCTGCCGCTGCCGCTGTAATCATTGACATGCAAAAGTCAGTTGCGGGCCTTCACCGTTCCCTGTGTACAGTTGATCGCCAGATTATCTCGCTCTAGCTTTTTTCTCCACCCAGACATCCGAACTCACACAACTGGATTGAATTGTATCGCTCCACTTCGAGCTCTACTTTCGGCTCTTCGACAGCAAGGCATGAAGGTCCTTTGGGTGTGAGGAACTTATTCCTACCATGTCGGTACTGCTCATGGATAACTAGAAATTGGGGTCTTACGAAACATGAACTCCAGACCCTTCCCCCGTCACTAATACGTGGGCTGGTCAAAAGTGGGCGAGGTGGTTTCAGTTCCGAATTGCCAGGACATTTTGGCAGATTGTTGATGAGAGACGAATATAACTCTGAACTCTATGGCCCCCTGCAGGAAGATTACTTGCGTGGAAATGAAACTGGCACTGATGTTTGGATCCACAAGAACAGGTAGACGCTACTCGACTGTACCTTGGTATACATCTAACCTACATTGGTTGATATTTTTGTATCAGAATGAGCGGGCTGTGGGGTTATCAGAGCGCATTAGACCTATATCTTCAAGAGAACGGCATAACAACACTCTTCTTCGGTGGTGTCAACACGGATCAGGTACTTTATGATTTCATGTCTTTCCCAAAACACAGTCATGGTCATTTCGTAGTGTGTCGGAGCCACGCTAGTCGATGCCTACCTTCGTGGATACGACTGTATATTGGTTGGTGATATCACAGCAACAACTTCTCCTACCGGAGCGTTGGAGAACGTCTTCCACAACACTATAAATGTATGTAGAATTTTTGTTTCAACTTATATTCAGTTCAGATACACTTGATCCACAGTCTTATGGATTCCTAACTGATACTACAAGGATCATCAAAGCTGTTGGAGTTTCATGATATGGTCATCGCAAGGAATCTGATAAGATTGGATCCACATCAAGATTGAGCTACTTTCTCTCTAAGCACCTCTTCAGGCGTCTTGCTTTAGTCTAACCATTGAAGTACGGGGTTTGAACCAAGTGTTGGTTTTGCAATGTAGTCCCGCTGGATCGCAATTAATTGCCTTTACACGCTTTCTATTTACAAGTGACAGCGCACCACAGGATCCAAGTCCATCTCATGATCCACACCTGTCACCCAATTAAGAGCTATGAGAGATGGTTTGGAAGCAGATCAGCTGCAAGAGAAGCAGATAAATCGCGCTGTAGCGGTCTTGTTATGAACAGAGAGTGAGGTGGTGGCCTTCGGCGAAGTGGACGAGGAGGAGGGTCCATGGAAGGCGTGGAAAAAGGTGAAGGGTGCACTTTAGTAACGTCACTCTCCGTCTCCTCAAGGGGTAGGCTAGGCGGATATATTGATGGAGTGGATGGGGCCGGCGAAGGGATTGGCGAGTCCATTTGTAGGTTTTCCGCGAGAACCCGTCCCATTAACCCCCCCGAGGTGAGCCCAGTTGCAGCATGGTCAAGGGGTGCATGGTCAATGTTGTTCACCGCGTCGCCTCTTTCCGTCACGGTACCAATACCGTGAAATAGTGCATCAGTCCTGTAAGTTGGTTTGAGGGAGACGGTGTCATCACTGATCATGCTAATCGCATGTCCATCGTAAAGCCCTCTTTGGAATTTCCAGTCACCACGACCATCAGACAGTATAGTAGCGGTCTCAAGCACACTGAGGCGCTTTCGCTGTCGGAGTCGACGCCTCCAGACAAGACACACACATGCGAAAATGGCCATAGAGAAGATCCCAATGACCACGAACGTCCCAGCAACGGTGCCATAGTCATCAAAAAAGCTACTAGAAGCTACATTGAGTACGGACAGAGGATAAATGATACTCTTACTTACGAATTGCTGCTCAATGCTTTTCCTGGTTGCGTGTATGCCGCCAAGGCGCCGCCTTGAGTTAAGACCCCTATTGATGAAGGCGTCGAGGCGAAGATTCGAGACGGGGATCCAATCTGCCATGGCACGGTAGTCGAGTTCGCTTGCACAGAAAGCGCAAAAGTTTCGATTGTGTTTTGCGAAGCGGTATATATGAAATCCCCACTAGGTAACTGTGCTCGGCGTCGATTGTGATGGAGAAGAAAGTGGTGCGGTACTAACGCTCACATATGCCGCCGCCGATGGGCTTTATATCGACTGAGTATGAGGTTATGTATAAGTTCCCAAAGAATGGGCGCTCACAATGTCTGTGAAGTACTAGACGGGGTGCCTGGAATAACGGATGACGCGGTAATTGTGATTGAAGGTGACGCGCTAGACGAAGGAAATAGCACAAAGAAAGAGTCAACAGGCGCTGGTGTATTCACTATCGTCGTCGCAGACAACGATGAGGAAAAACTAGGGGACGCTAGGAGAGATGAAATGTGTGAAAGAGTATCCCATCGTCAGGTGGCCAAGAAGAACGTACCAGAGGGTATCTCGCTCATGCCTTGAAGCTCAGAGGAGCACGAGGAACAAGCGTCCCATTAGAGATTCCTTTTTATTCGCATCGAGCCCACCTGCTCACAATGGTGGGACGCTAGCCCGGAAGCCTGGGATGTCACTAGTCAGTGTGCGAGGAAGAGGCTGATCTGTGTAATCGATCCTGTGTGCTTAGACACGTCTCTTGGGAGGGATGAGAGCACAATTTCACGGGCCAGCAAACCCTTTCGGGTATTCACCGGTTAATTCAATGAGGAAAGAGGCGACGCACATCCAAGCCACGCTACATAGCCCGCTGATTCAGTGAATGCGGCATCAAATGACAGCAAATTGAGGCCTCCCAGGGCCGCTAGTATGATCAGAGAGTTGCACAGTGGTGACCGACATTTTGATGGTAAACTACGCCGACTCTGCGGAAAGTGTGTCATTTGTGATGTGGTCATATCGAACTATATCAAGCGGCTACTAGTATATAAGTCAACAAAATGAACGGAATAAATGCATATAAGACAGTGCGTGCCAACGGGAAAATTGAACAACGTTTATGGAAACGGTATGTGTATCGCGGGTATGGAATGAATGCAAAGCAAGGACATCGCACATGAGGCCAGTTTATGAAACATACCTGCCCAGCGATGTGGCTTGCAAGGAAGATAGACACATCACTAGCAACATTTACCCGATGGCAGCCAATTCCCTAATCGAATCTTGTTCGAACGTCTTCTACGCGCCCCACCGAGACTGCCAAAGCTGAGGTGGCTGGAGCTTGTTACTCTCCTGAGCGCCCGGTCCCCATAGCTAACACCACTGCCCGCCTTTTCGGGATCGAGAACACCCGACTCTATGGATAAAAGAATGGATCGCGCAGCAAGTAAGAATGGTGCCTCCACATTGTCTCCCGTTAAAGAGGACGCTTCAAGGAAGTGAACACCTGCATGACAAGTTAAAACAGAAAAGCTAGCGTCAGAGCAACGACACCTACCATTCTCGGCCGCCCATCTGCTTGCCTCCGACCATTCCACTTCTCGATCTTCCTCTCGGTCCGATTTGTTTCCAACTAGAACCGCGACGAGATGTGGACTGGCTAATGCTCTTGCGTCGGCCAACCACTTGGATAGGTTGAGGAAGGTTTCGCGACTACGAAGATTGCAGATTGGAGTACGCAGTAAAGTCGCGAACAAAGACTGACTTGGTTATATCATAAACAAGGATCACGCCAGCGGCACCACGATAGTAGCTACGCGTGACAGATCTATTGGCGACATTCATCGACGAATATTTGAATAACACGAAAGTACGAACCGAAAACGCTCCTGACCAGCGGTATCCCATAGCTGGGCAGTCCAGATACTTAGAATTGAACTTTGGAGAGCAAATAACAATGCTGACCTGGAGTTTAATTCTCTTTTCGCCCAGCTTGACCGTTCGACTAGAAAATTCGACCCCAATAGTATGTTGTGAATGATCCTTGACTGAGTAAGGGGTCAGGTGCAGTAACAAAGAAAAGGCGACGATACAGACAAGCATTGTGCGTGAAATGGTGCAGAAGACATGACTTGCCCGCGCCGGCTTCTCCTAGGAGACCGTTCAGTTGAGAGGGGGGTAGGTCACATCGACGAACCTATAATAATGTATTTCATTAGGAAATCTAGATACCGGTAAGTCAGTTTAATTCGGATAGCAGGACCAACGGACCATAAGTTTCTAAGAGTTCCGTTGCGTCGACCTCGTACTCGTCCAACGCCATAGTAGTGAGTGTGGGCAGAAGAACTGTAGGCCAAATGTATATTCACACGCTATGTTTTACTCCCACGTCCAAATCCCCTATGTGATATGCCTGACCAAGAGACATACGAACATACATTATCAGTTCGACATAATCTATATACACTATCCTGAGAAGGTCCGTGCACAGCAAATTTGTCAGTGAATCAAAGGACCCATAGGAATCAGTCATCACGGCCGTTTAAAACTTGCCCTTCAACTTGCCGAGGTCAAGGTGCCGCGATAATAGCAGCAAGCAAGCAGAGAATATCAGCATTCCACCTGGTTGCCTTAGGACTTGTTGCATGCTGGCGAGGAGTCAAACCACTTACCAGCATACCATCCTACAAATTCGAATCCATCCGTCGCAGAGTCGATGGCCCCCGCGATCGGAGTGCCAGCAAGAGCACCAAATCCGACGAAACTCAGAAATAAACCTATACGTCGACCGACATCGCCTGTAGAACCCATCGCCATGACGGGGATGCAAACGAGAGAGATGTAGCTCCCGTATGCAAAGCTTTCAAAACTTGACCATCAGGCACTGATAACAACCACGCGGGTATATTCCGATACGCACCCATACATCACCGCAATGGCAATAAACGCACTTTCGCTCGTCACAAATGGCCACACGACCGTCGTCGCAGCTACGATAATGGTGAATGGGATCATGACGTTCAGCGCACCTGTCCGCGCGGTAATGTTAGATGTTGACAAGCATCATTCTAGTTGCAAGTTAATGCCTACCAGCTCGGTCCGCGAGGAATCCGGCTAAAATGCGTCCAACGACAGAAGTGGCATTCGCGATGGCGGCAAGATAAAATGCGAAATCGTTCGAGACGCCCGCTTTGGAGCTACTGATAGGTATATATATCAACACTACCACTCCAAGTCAGTCATGTACACCCATTTAACAACTTCACGAAGTTCGGGGGCATCACGGAACGGAAAGATCGCAACGGAAACTCACCAGTGTACATGCCGAGAAAGGCAATTAAACCCGAAATGCAATAAATGGTATATGCGGGATTTTTAAGCGCAGGCCAGTTAAACAGGCCACCCTTCACGTTCACCGGCGGGAGCCGCCTATCTATCGTCTGTCATATACGCGCCAACAACAAGGACAATCTCGTTCAGCCGAATGATAAGACAGAACGAACGAGGGGAACATACAAGGTTGGCTACACCAAGTAATGCGGTCAATATCAATCCAAAAATGCGCATAGTCCACTTGAAGCTGGAAAGGTGATAGTGGAAGATATGTCTAGAGAAAATGTCGGACGTACCCAACTTCTGGTATGAGATTCTGTGCAGCGATGGGGAACACCGTTCCCCCAACAGAGGAGCCGATGGCGCTCATACCCATCGCCAAGCCTCTTCGTTTCGAAAACCAATGCGGTACAATAGCCAGTGTCGGCCCGAATAACAGCCCGCTCGCTAGCTATTCGATAACGACAGAAATAAGCAAAGATAGGATCATGAAATGCGAGAGGACGAGACTGACCCCAACACCTAATCCTTGCACCAAGAAAAATTGCCAGTATACCTTGCACTCTGCTACGAGGAAAGTACACAATATTAGGAAGCAACTAGCAAGAAAACATGGTATCTTGAGATGTCCTATGTCAAATAATCTTCCAGTGACGAGTCCGGGTAAAAAGATCAGCGCAAGCTTGTAGCGTCGCGGTACGGAACAGATCAGCGACATCCTCTCTCGGGAGGCACCCAAACCTACCTGCACAGAGCCAATCCAGGCACTAGGAACGATATTAACGGCAACGTATCTGAAAAGGATCCGACAAAGCCTACATGTCTGACGGGTTCTCGTTCCGAAGCAACACTTCCTCGTAGTATGCTTGAAATATCTGTCAACTTCTTAGTCCACTTACTGGTTCCAGATTGTATCCAACACTCACTCCCCACGAGGTCACGTACCCAAACCTATCCAAGTGGTGTTAGTTTTACTGTGTTCAATGCGATCAAAGTAAACACCAACGCCGCGCATGTCAGCAAGCAGGTCCTGAGTGCATAATAATCAGTGCTGCCCGTGCGACGAAGAGCGCGGGTACTCACGCAAGGATGACGCTCCATGCCTTGAGGCCCCCATCGGGTGGCTCGCCCTCACACCTGGCATCTTCACCTGCCAGTTGTTTTACCGAGCCCTTTTCTAGGCACGTGCCACACGAATTGTCATTCTCGTCATAAAGCGTTCGCAAAGAATAATCCGAGGGGTAAGAGCCTAACGCATGCTGGATGACGACTTTTTCATCCGGGTCAGCTACTCTTTGTACTTGGGGTGGACGTTGACTGCGTAGATGATCCATAGTGTTTGGGCCAACAAGGACTGCTCCGGTGTGGCCATTTTAACAGGCAATCGGACCGAGTTCAGTGCCGGGGATGACGGAAAGGAGAGAGGACACAAAAAATAACACGGCACGTAAAACGGGTAACACTGTCCCTTGACCAACTGGATCATAGTTTCACCGCGGCGAGCGCATGGTTAACCCGACTGTGAAAGTTCGGGTTAAGGCAGGTTCAAGTCACTATGCACCGAGTTTGGCGAGGTGGAACGTGGAAGCTTGGGAATGATGTTCCTGCATCACATGGAAGATGTGATATGCACTGGGGAAACTCAAGTTTCAGTGGAAAAGCGGTCTGTCTACGAGTACCGTGATGACCGGCGCTAGCACAAAAGATCATCATTTCCGCGCACCTTTCCGAGTACTTCGGCACAGCTGATACCGTAGTCCTTGTATCATCAGAGATGTACTCAACGATCCTCTTGTCTGGGCTCATTAAGTGATCCCGATTCACGCAAGAGGCCCTGAGGTGCAACTGAAAGTGGGATTTGTTTCAGAGGCTCTAACAAAAAATTTTTAGTGAGGTGATCAAGGTATACCATCAGAGTCCTAACCAGGTAGATGGGTGGTCGTTACCGTGGTATCTATGGGGCTACATTCCATTGAGGCAACGGAAACCGGGTGTCGCGAGATCAATGTCCACGAGGTGCAGGGAAAGACATTTCTTACTCACGAATCCAACTGATGCCATCATTTTTGCAAAGCGGAAAACAAGCTGCCACGAGAACTGAGGTGAACAATGGGCTGGGATCTCAGGTGTTCTTACTTCAGGCTTCAAAATCGGTCTGCTATTGTGAAATTACGAGACAATCTACGAGAATAATTTCATTAAGGCAGAGTTTCATAGTACAGCAGGAACAAGAATCAAAGGTAAACCTGCCTGTGCACCGTCCCGTACAAGGAATGTACAGGCAAAACTTTTTTGGTGATGTATCTGGAAATTGCCTAGAGCTCAGAAGAATTAAATTAGAACCCGTGTCAGAAACGTGTATTCTGCAATGCATCAAATATTAGGTTAGCGTTGCAGGCGTGTTCACTGGTGAGCCATCATGATAGCATCGGATATGAACGTGGCAGACACTTGTCGCCCTCCAAACCACCGCCCATTCAATCCTTGGATGGCTTTCTTCGCAGAGTCGATGGCGTCAAACTTCAGGTATATCTCGCCCTATATCTATGATCAGCTAAACATGCAAACGGTTTTAAAAGAAATACCAACCTGGCTGTCTTTCTCAACTTTAATAGCATCGACTCTGCCGTACTTATCCTCGCATTCACCTCTGACATCGTCAGCAAGATCTCTATCCCAATCACGCTCCGTTTCCCTATGAAAGTATCAGTGCGGCTCCAGAGTACAATCAGGGCAAATACTAACTCCTCTGGATCAAACATATTCTTCAACAGAACCGAGCGCGATTGCATAGCCTGGGGGATATTTGGTTTGGTACTATAATAATTGGCAGGGTGAACACGTATTACGCAGTAGCAAAAATCAAGCATACACCGGCAAAGGCTTGGGGATCGGATCAATTCTGGCAAGTTTCTGCATTAGTGCCTGACGTGATGCTGCGTTCAAATTACCGCCTTAATATGCGACAATCAATACCCTATTATTGTGGACCGTGAGGAAACTTACCGCCAGTTTCGTCCAAGGAATCTTGTTGAGTATATTTCACTGTACCCTTCTCGTGGACGGTGTTTACTCTCAGCTGACCAGTCATGAGCGGGGCCGAAAGAAACTTCAAAACCAAACAAACCGTTCGCCCAGCAAGCTCAAAACCTTCCATCTGCTCCAGCGCCATCTTAGCATCATCCCCCCTTTTGTACCTAGGGTGGGGTGTGAGCACGAGTCTCCCATGGTTGCGGAGGGAGTGCTTACTGCACGAATGCATAACCTTTGCTTCTACCAGTCATCGGATCCCTGTGCAGATCAACAAATTCCAGTTCACCAAAAGGCTCAAAGACCTGTTTGATATCGGATTCCGTGAGGTTGAAATGCAAGGATCCGACATATAATCTGTAAAGTGACGTGTAAGCTCCACTTGCATACATTTGACCAAGGAAAGTGACCCACTGCATTGCCCCGTGGGAAGCATTAACACCGGGGGGTAGGTTGAGATTCCTAGAATGCAGTGTAAGCCAGATATAATAAGTGGACACAAGACCCTGACCCGTCTCCTGGGTGAAGTCTATTCCTCTCTGATTCAGTTAATTGGACCACAATAGGTAAACCCATTACGACTGTGCCGCTCAGGGCAATAGCCTTCTCGACTAGATCTATGGAACGGAACTCCACGTAACCAATGCTGAAATTCGATTAATAGCTGCCACAACAAACAACATCTTACTCACCCTTTTGATCTACGGGAAAGCCTATCGGTGACAATACGAGCATCCATGACAGTTCCTTCGCCAAGTTTGTCTTCAAAGAAGTACCCAAGATCACGTGCCGTGAGACGAGCGGCAAGTTGAGAAACGAAGACAGACCGAGCTTCAGAATCGTCCTCTTTAGGTTCGTCGGGGTTGTAATCTTCAGGGGGATCATACTTGGGGGAGCTGCGTCTAGTACGAAAGAGTAAAATATGAGATGTGGAAAATGAAACCACACGAAAACTTGCATGATAGGTGGTGTTGGTCTCAAGGGATGCTTGTCGAATTCATCATCCTCGAGCGGCGTGTCGTCAACAGGAGTTTGTCTTGTCTCGCGGAGTTCCCTTCGCGGCCGGGGTAGATCGTCAAGGTCGTCACGAGCATCCCTCGTCCTCCTGTCATCGTACCTGCGATCACGTGAGCGATCTCCGCGGTCAGTCCTGCTTCGAGGACTATCCTTCAATTGACCTGCTGCGGAGTGCGGAGGGAATGGGCCATCGATTTCGTCGCGTCTCTTCCGTTTGGATCGCTCATCCTGGTCTTTTAGTTCTGGAGACTCTTCACCTTCGTCTCTCTTTCGGCGTCTGTCTTTCTCGTCGCGGTCTCTCCCTCCCTCCCGTCTGTCACCACCACGGTGGCGGCGATCTCTTTCACGATCTCTGTCCCTCTCTCTGTCTCTGTCCCTGTGGGACCTCTCACGAGATCTGCTTCGTCTATCCCTGTCCCGGTAGTCTCTTTCGCGACTTCGCCTACGTCTGTCTTCGCTGTCTCTGTCTCTTTCTTTTCGTCGATCCCGACGGTCCCGTGAGGGGGACCGGTGAGAGCGCCTAGTGCGATGCGTGTCGCTTGAATGATTGCGTGACCTGAAGTAGGCAGGGTAAGCTTTTATAAATCTAGAAGTTACTGAAAAACGGACGATTTCCTGCCCGGAGACATGTCAAAATCCATGTCGTTGGCAGACATCCCACTTCTGGCTCGTCTGAACAATTCAAAGAGGAACGTTATAAACACGCGAAAACTTCGTCCCCAACCAGCTCATGCACAGCCACCACAGACCGTTCATAAACACCCAATATTTCATTCGGGCAAGGATTTCTGTGCAGAGCCCCGAAGCGTATCGCTTCCACGCTATAGATCAATGACCGTTTATGACTTTTAAACCGCTGTCGGCCCATCCATGCGGATTGCTGAATAAATATTTTTATTGACGAGAATACGCATGTAATCAGTGACTCCACTCGGAGTCGATCCAGGTCAAATTCGTCTGTCCCATTGCTCCCAGAACACCACCCCCCATGGTGGATCGAATTAAGTGCTCGTATAATGTAGTGCTCAGGTCACAGGCCAGTAAATCGAGAAATGATCATAGTTATTCCAGAAATCTCTGCCAAATCACATACATCTCACGAAGGGTTTCAAAGCGCCGTATCTGGGACGTAATTGAAAGGCTGAACAGACAAAAATGAAGACGACACTCACAATAATAATACTCATTGATCAATGGTATCCAATCCCTTATAATCATGCCAAACGCCCCAATTACTGGCTTTGTAGCAACACTATCCGCTATTGACTCTAGCTTCGGTCTAGATGAAATAGGACGGTGGTAGCTTTAGCAAAGTGTTGTATCCCAAAGGAGTGAACATACCGCGTATACACATCCCACACGGACCCTCGAAGAAGGTACCAAACCAAGTCCCGGTCTCTTCGAGCATACTCCTCCCGCTCTACAGTTGAAGACGGGGATGGGATTCGGCGGAGGTTACGAGATAAAAGCTCAAGTGCAAAGGCAGTGATGAGAGCACGGTCTTTATGTTTTCCCCTGGTCAGCATTGCCACTGAAAGACTATTGGGGTGAGATCGCTCTGCGCACGACAAGGCGACCTACCATAAACAAGGGGTCGGATAATATAAATAACCTCGGCTACCCAATCCTGGATGGACAGGAGAGGTTTTACAAGTTGTAAGGAAGGTCTGACAGAAGCTGTCGTCAGCGCTTTTGGTAGAAGGTAATCTTCCACGGACGTATCGGCCCGCCCAGGAGGAGGAGGAGGAGGAGGAGGAGGAGGAGGAGTAAGCATAAGAGCGGAGGGTTGCAAAGGCACGCGGTTATTCTTGAGATGGTCCGGAGTTGGAGGTGGAGACGGGGAAGGGCTCGTGGGGGCGAGTGTAGGGGAGGAATGGACCGAAGACGGAGCTAAGGAAGCGGGATCGATGTCACGCTCGGGAATGGGAGGAGACAACAAGGGCCTGCGAGTGATCTTGAGCAGAATAAACCGAAGTATTACTCTAGAAACTGAATATCAGGCGAGTCTGATTTGCGCTGCAGGAGAGCTCACTTTACAGACTCCAGTAAAACGATACCGCGCCATCTGATCCGGTTGGGCAACTTGCGACGCATGACCATCTCAACCAGAAGCTGAGTAAATTTGATGAGTTCAAGTGCGCGAGCAACCCATTTGTAGAGGGCATCCTTGTCAGACCAAGCGCGAGTATACTTGGTGTGAAGAGGGGTGGGCAGAATAGGTTTCCACAGTGGGTCATTCCGGATTATTCTCGCAAGTAAGGTGTCATGGTACAAGCTAATAATGTTGAGCAACGCGGATACTGCGAATTGTGAGTTATACATGACATGGACTAGCAGCAACATAGGACTGACATGCTTCGGACACGAGATCCGCATCTTTGAACCTCCCAGGCAAAAGCCACGTTATAGACCTGAGGGAAGACTCAAGGGTGGATATTGTTGAAACATTCCTGACAAGAAAGTTGTCGTATTTCGCCAAGGTGGACGACATATGAGAGCGGTAAAGAACCTCACAAAGGGAGTTCCCATTTGTTTGCATATGGTCACGTGTCTACTAGGCTGTCATGGTACGGTACAGTCGGTGTGTACAGTACAGTACAGTACTAATGACAACTTCCTGCGAGGTGGAGTGTTGTGCTGTACCTCTTCGTTGAGTACAAAGTTGGTGCCCAAACAAAAATTTATCCTTGTCCAGCTTCGCGTCGCACTCGTGGTAACCTGCAGGGCCATGTATATTTAAGCACGTCTTCTGCCCTCTTTCCAGACTACTACATGCACCCAAACTCATCGTCGAGCTCTCTTGCCCTCCCTCCTTTGGATTACTCACGACCCAACCCAGTCAGAGGCCAGCTCGAACCCCACGATGAACGCACCAGAAAGTCTGGGTGCCGTTTTCTTCAGTGTACAGATACACCTGGCGAGCTCAAAGTGAGGGTTACCTCTTACGATTCTGCTTCCTCACCCATTCTCTTCAATAGGTATTGTTGCCCCCTCGGACCGCCCAAGTGTATGCACTCCTTCTAAAGGCAGAGCTAATTGAGCTCGAAAAACAACACGATGCATCTTGGGAGCGCATCCTCGACATCCGTCGCCTGAAAGATCGCATGATCAGGAAGTGTCAGCGCCTTGCAAAGGCTTACTCCGCAAGCAACCCCAGATCTGGACCCTTTCTTACCGTCCACGCCCCACCTGACTTTCGAGTTAAGGAGATAGAGAAATGGATTCGACACCATGAGGGCTCTGACGCGTTGAAAAGAATCGTCCCACCGGACACTCTCCGACAGCGCGGTTCATTTTGCTGTGACCGTTGTGCAAACTTGGTCCCTCACCAACACTCAATATCAGCTCGTCGTTCCTCCACGCAATCTGCCCATTCCCGTCATTCCTCCATCTCAGCCAAATCACTGTCAAAAAACACCACATTAACAAGACGACCCGCCGCATCCTCGAGCGACACGAAGGACATGAGTCGCAGACCCTCCTCCCCTAGTAGATCCTCTCTTGTCAGCGGGGACATTGTTCAACGCGTCACGGAGCAGGAAGTTCTTGCAGAACATACGACCCTGCATGTGTCGGATCACCTCCAGGAAAACGTCACCTCTCATGTCGTTGACATCAGACAGGAAAGTTCCCAAGTTCGCGCTGCTCAGCACAGACAAAGTACATCGATCGATAAGGGGAAATTCCCTTTGGAGAGCAAGTTTCAGGACAATATGCGTTCTATAGATACCATCGTTGAGGATCCACACGAGTTCAGCATGGATCGCAGCAATCACTCTTATACCGATAACCATTCTTCGGAGGTGGAGTCACTTGCTCGTCTCTCAATTATATCCCCAGACCCATTACCAATCCCTTATCATGGATCCACCTCGGCCACCTTTTTGGAGATCTGCGACAGCCCTGTGGACGTGACACATCCCGAAACGAACAAACATAGACAGAAAATCCCATCAGCGGAGGATAGCACACCATCCCCTCCATCAGAGGATGAACGTGCGACAGAAGGCATGCCTCGGCCGGATTTACTTCGTAGACGAAGTAGTCTGAAGCGTAGTAACTCTGATCTCCGCATGAGTATGGCTTACTCGACGAAAACGGTGTCTTGGGCAATGGACCGAGATTGGGCCCAGCAAATAACCAAGTACCATGCAGCTGCTGCCGAGGTGGAACATGCCGGTGAGTTGATTTCTGCACTCACCCACTTCCTTCTCAATGCTGTCCGTAGATGTAGAATGGGATGTCGTCTGTGAGAAATATCAGGAAGAACTCGCCGGTTTGAAAGTACTCCGCCGTAATGTCACGCAGACCCTATCCAAGCTTCGTACGGAAACGGAGAAGCTTCAACGCGAGGACGAAGTCATTCGAGATCAAGAAGAGAAGTTACGCCAGGGATACGAACAACTAGAGCTGAAACATGGACAGTACCGTGCAAAGGGTGAGAACTATGATTCATTATTCTGCACTGCTGACGGCCCTATCTTTGGTTCTGCTAGTTAAAGCTGCTTTACAAGAGACAGAGCAAGTGCTGACTCTGTGTGGAACCAAACGAGATGGGGAGTTTCAAGGACACTAAGGGGCCTATATATCAGGCTCGGAATCATCATTCTGATGTACTCGGAACATCTATGGCATATATCATTCATATATTTCCTCTGAATATAGGTAGCCTCATTTTCTTGACTCGGTGGTCCAATATCAATGTTCAGCTGCAATTTATGCATACAATCCGTTCAGTAGGATCACCACCTTGGTTCCAACATGGTTTACGGGAGATATTACAAGTGATGGAAGAGACATGAGGACCTCGATCAGAGTCCAAGAGAGGGCAGGTCTAAACCCCGATTCGACAATCCCGTTCGGCATCATGAGTCACGTATGGTTCGCAAACTCCTTCAAGACAGCCGAAACGTGGCTTTCATGGGCAAGGCTCATTAGCCAAGAAGTAGTAGCTGACTGTTTATCAGTAGCATCATTAGTACATTTGCTCTCCGAAGCTTAAATCTGACCTGCTTCATTATCTCCGTTCCCAACTGGGTACCAACACTGAAAACCTCCTTCGTTGTGGTCCACAGGACGGTAGATTCCATGGCCGTAGCAGAAACCACGTACGCAGAGGCTCTGGAATCCTTCGGAGGGTTCTTTCCGGGAATATAGGGCCATTTCTTCTTCAATTCCTCTTCTAATGGAAGCAAGTCGCACAATAGCAACGGATTCTTCTGAAGGTGTTCGCGCAGTTGGTCGCTAACCTGAACGTGTTCAAGGACAGAAGGATGAATTGTTTCGTGGGTGATTTCGTCAGTCTTGTCAGGAAGCTGGCGCGTATTCGCGAGGGCGAGAACGAAGATTCCGGTATGGGAACTTTTGGGAGTCAAAAGATACTCAAAAGACTATTAGCATGTGTAAACTCACTCGTGAGGAGGTTGCTTTCCCCAGGGAGCAACGGGGTCAGGAAGTGACCTTATGTAGTTCAAATCCACGGCAAGCATGTCTTGGATATTAGCCACCATCCAAGTCAATGTCACGTCTGATAGATCATGATCATGCCAACCACCTCCGATCTTTCGGTTATACGTCAGAAAGACCGATTTCAAGGCGGTCTATACTCACATCAGAATGTTCACCTGGTTTACACATCATTTCATTGTGTTGATAGAAATGGAATTCACTTACCGCTGAACCAACACTGAATCGACGTATCAGAACCATCGTTCTAGCCATAATCCGATACTCACTTGCTTCAAAACCTGTCCTTTGCGACGCCCGGCCTCCGTTTGTTTGAATTTGTTGCAATCCTGCGGGCGCAATGAATTCATTGAACCAGAACCATCATCGAGATGGTGCAATAACGTACAAAGTCAAGCCTTGTTTCATTGACAGCCAAAGCTTGATATGCACGTTCAATGTGCTCTCCAAGGGCGGTGTTCGGGAAACCAAATATCGATTTCGTGGACGATGACTTGCGAGTGATCTCCTCCGGTAACCCAACAGATCCGACGGTGTCGAAAACGCCCACACACCTGAAGATTCAACGGATAATACTAGGTCAACTGCTCGAACGCTTACTTAATCGAAAAGGTATGGTCATCCGACATCGCTCTCAATTTTCCACTGCACGTGGGTGAGGTCCAACGAGCAAGATCAGAGTGCAACTTCACTATTTCTAGAAAACTTTGTCTTGCTGAAAACCACACAATCCAAATATCTGGAACGAACCTTCAGGATCTTTTGATTTTCCCAGTTTTTGGTAGGCGACGAAGATGTCCGCAAAATGATCCATGTCGGTTTTATCCAGAACGCCAATAGCACCCTACATTAACATCGACAAGGGTATGTTTGGTCAGACGGGGGGTTGCGGAGAAACCTACGATAAACATCGCGACCATGCGTGCCGTGTATGCACCCTAATTGGGATGTCAGAGAAAACGAGCCAGCGTTGTGCGCGTACACACTCTTGAGAATCCAAACAGGAAAATCTGTAAGATGTAAGTGTAAGCGTGGGAGCGATATCATCCTCGCCGTACCTCATCTCCGGGATGGAAATTCCTATCAGACATCAGTATGAGACACTAGATCGACTGGTTGCTTACTGAGCGATAAAGGCATACGCCTCTTGCACCTTCTCCACTGGTAATGCGTGAGCTTGAATGTTAGTGACAACGGCAACGAGTACCTAGCGATCCTCCGGTGGCAGCTGTAGAGCGGTTGGGACGGGTACTGGTTTAGGAGCAGCGAGTCTCACCTTGGACATACTCCGAGTAGAGATTTGGCGAACTTCCGATGCCAGTTTGATAAAAGACGATTTGTGGTATCGCATACCCGCTGCGCAAAGCCTAATGGGTGAATTTCCCGTGCTTGTGTACTAAGGCAACGACTTACGCTCGTTCGTCGTTGTGATTAAGTGCGCGGGAAAGTTTCTGCCAGAGCGCCTTGCCGCCTTATGCGTGATGTATGAATAACGTGTCACTTACGAGAACATTAGTGTACTTCCAACGTTCCTTTACGACGATCCCATCCTGCCATGTTCTGCCACAATGGGGGTGATCTAGTTAAATTACTGATCTCAGTACTCGGAGCTTACCCATCGCAACAGACTATGATTCTTTTCTTGGCCACCAGCGACGGGTTTGAAGCTTGCACGGCCATAGTACTTGAAGCGTGATCAGAGGCAGACGGAACAGACATGGCAGGTGATGTGAGGTTTAGCGGGGTGCTTGAATGCCTGTCACAGGCCGGCCTAGCATATTTATGCGAGGCGGGCGTCAATTTACCGCATGTTCAACTGTGATGCGAACATGGTTTGGCAGGCGGTGGGTCTCATTAGATAACCGCGTGGTGATGCCGTGGAAAGCGAGGATGGAGGATTCCCAAAAAACCGTACATGCTGTACCTACACGCAGGTTCATCAACTCGGTTACCTCCCTAACCGGAACTCTGCACTCGAGTATTCATCTAGTGCCCGACGGAACGCAGTCTCAGATATCAACCCAGGCACACGATGCGAATCAAAACTGGAAGAACCGACACCTTGACCATCATCAGGATGTGTGCGGCTATTTTGGTACAGTCAGGTCTCAAAGACTTTATTAGCGAGCCACACGCACTGGAACTCGGTAAGAGTGGTTTGCCATGGTGGGAAACCGTGAAGCTCGATGGGTGGAGGTGGCATCTTCGTGCTACCTATGTGGTGAATTATCATAAAATCAGGCTGCGGCAAGCCAGCTTTCTAGAGTTCAGAAAGTTCAATAATAGTAATGCATATCGGATCTGACCTTCTAGCACCATGGCCAACTTGGCTATGGTCAAATTATACGCGAGTCTGCTCGACACAGTATTGCTTGACGTCGAGGCGTCACTAACGTGGCCTTGCAACAGCGATCGGCTAGCTGAGACGACGGCAGGTTTGCCAGAAGCACGCGACACTATGCGAAGTGTCAAGCTACTAGATGCGGAGTGTACGCCGTTACCTGGCTCTCGTCAGATACAGGTTACGTGCGCGCACAATAGAACACACTTTTGGGCTGTCTACGAACGGCAACGTTCCTACGCTTTCGAAGGCGAGAGTGATGTATCATCGTGATTACGCCCAAGTCCGCAGAGTGAGTCGCACGTTCAGGCGAGTGGGACCTAGAACCAGAAGACTCTGAAGGTGGTGGAGTTAGAGGGTACTCGACCTCCGATTCACAACTCTCTTCCAGAGTTTCGTTCGAAAAAACGCGTCGATGTACACTCTCAGAACACCTGTAAAGGACACCTGTATGTATGCGTCGAGAATGTTCCGTTTAATTGTATCAAAGACACGTACCACAGCGGTCGTAGACAGTAAGTGTCTCTATGCCCAACGCTCGACACCAAGAAGCGACATTTTCCACACAGTGAATGAATGTGGCCTCCGTTTCGTCCGTAGGCATATCATTATTCGCGACAAGATTTAGACACAGATGTTTGGGGATCTTGCTGCGATATGCTCTGAGCGGGTTAGGTTGTCTCCGTCTGCGTCTGTGCAACCACGCAGCAACCGTCGTGAATGCAGCGTACAGAAGGTGAATCAGGCTGAGCGCCCAGTGAGTCGTCATTAGTCGTTTGACATAGACAGAGGAACCACTGGCAAACTAGGAGTAATTGTAGACACAAAATCACGTGACCGGAACGGATACGTGGACAATGAACACGTAAATGACATTGGCATGAATCCGTTGAATTCTACAGATCAAAGGATACCGGGCTCCTCCTCAATAGTACGCTTAATCTTCAGCAATATCGCTGTCTTCCAACTATCCAGCTTAGTGACTTGATCATATTCGACAACACACCCAGTAAAAGCCTGTTGATCATCCGCCTGGATTGCATCGATGATTGCGTTGACGAATTTACATTCGCGAGTAGACGCAAACGCGGTGTCCTGTGACATATAATTCTGTATGTTCCGTTTGGCGGTGACAGAGTCCTGCATGATGACGTTAGCAAGACATCTCCGCATTCGTAATGCGCTCACCTTCATGGCCAAGGCACAAAGACATGCCCGTAGCCAATACTCCTTGACACTATATTTCGTAAGAGCAGATCCGAGAGCTTGGTTCGCAACCTGCTCATAGCGTCTAATGGCCTGTGAATATTCTTCTAACTCAGCATGAAGGTCTGCAGCGTCTTTGTAGCATGCATTCGCAGTACTACGAATCGTCAGCCATTGTCCGTCTTACATTCGAGATACCAACGCAGTTGCATCCTCTTGGAGGTACCAGTCCCCTGCTCGCTCAAGGCTCTCGCAGGCTCTCCGAATGTCATTAAGGTCGTGCTGATATATTTGAGCAATCTCCTTTTCTCTATCCGCAGCCTGCCGAAATCGGCCAGAAGCTGTCAGATGAGTGATTGTCTGAGATAGGGACTGAACCGCAACTGGAGACCGCAGATTCAGCGTTTTAGACTATCTGAAGAGTATAGAAGATAAATTTACGGTCGGGATACCCTCGCTTGTAAGCTTTGGCAGCATTCCACCAAGCGTTCGCAGCCTCGTTCGATTCCTTGCACTTTTCCCTGCACTCTGCTTCTCTTGCAAATGCGTCACCTGCATCCCTGAACTGTTTGTCAAGCTTGAAGGCATTGGCTGCCTGTTGATAGAGATCGCCAGCTTCCTCGTATTTCGTAGATGATGAGGAAAACCATCCTGTTGATGAGTTGGCCTTCTTGTCCGCTTTCTCTAAGAGAGTCTGGGCAGGCGATTTAGACGGCATCGTGGTCAGAGTACAACTTCACATGACGTGCGGCCAAATCGCAGCCCCACGTCACGTGACCCACGTGCATATAGTACCTCCGCGACGACTCGTGTCTCTTAATCCGTTCATCATGGCTGTACTTTCAGACTTCAAACAAGAGCTCAAGAAGGGGTTGGAGGAATACCCACTTAAACCGGGGGAGAAGTTCTCGTATGGCACTGCAGGTTTCAGAACCTTGTAGGT
This sequence comes from Tubosaeta aff. alveolata, assembly GCA_038094535.1. Classification (NCBI taxonomy): domain Eukaryota; kingdom Fungi; phylum Basidiomycota; class Agaricomycetes; order Boletales; family Boletaceae; genus Tubosaeta; species Tubosaeta aff. alveolata. The sequence goes on from JBBPUG010000001.1 coordinate 63,833, forward strand.
GCACATCACACCTTGATCACAGTCTGATCAGACCTGAACGGAATGTAGAGGAGACAAACTCGAATCCGTACTCTTCAAGGTAGGAATTCTAGCAGCATTAAGGAGCAAATCATGCGATGGTAAAACCATCGGCGTAATGATCACCGCTTCGCACAACCCGGCTGAGGTACGCTTAACGCTATGATGATTGACTGTTTCTTTGTTGCTCAAACCGTACAGGACAACGGGGTCAAACTTGTTGACCCTCGTGGAGAGATGCTGCACGCATCTTGGGAATCGCATGCTACCGGGTTCGCAAACGCGCCATCCCCAGATGCATTCTTCGCGCTCCTAGAGGCCTTCGTCCAATCCAAACAAATATCACTTACGAAACCGGCCAGAGTTGTGTATGCGCGCGACACGCGCTCGTCTGGTCCAAAGCTTGTCGCAGCACTTTGTAAAGGCCTCGCTGCCATTGGCGCCAAGGTTACAGACGCTAGGGTCACGACGACACCTATTCTTCACTACTTGGTAGATACCATCAATACCGCAACGCAAGAGCGGAGTGTGGACGAGTTGATAAAAGGGTACCATGTCAAGCTCAGCACCGCATTCAAGAAGCTCCTCGTCTGTTTTCGTCCTTGATGGAATCCCCGCCACTGACATCCTTATAGGTCGAAAGAAGTAATCCGAGCCACTTGACAGTTGATTGCGCCAACGGGGTCGGCGCTCCAGCTGCAAAAACCCTCGATGCCTTCCTTGGCGACTCCCTCTCTCTCGAGCTGAAAAACACTTCCATAGAAAGTGCGGAAAAGCTAAACAAAGATTGCGGCGCCGACTTCGTCAAAGTTAACCAAAGGTTGCCACCATCTCTCGAGTCCGTGTTGAAACCTGGGCAGCGTGGATGTAGTCTGGATGGCGATGCCGATCGCTTGATCTACTACTACCTGGATGGTAATGGCAAGTTCCGAATGCTTGATGGGGACAAGATCACAACGCTGGTTGCGAGTTTCATCGTGAAGTTAGTCAAGGACGCCGGCCTGGAAGATATTCAAAATAAGATCAAAGTTGGCGTCGTCCAAACCGCATATGCTAACGGAAGTTCGACTAAATATCTATCCGAAGTTTGTGCCCCTACGGCAGTGGGCTGAATCTATGCTCACCCTTCTACAGAGGCTTCCTGTGACATGCGTACCGACTGGGGTCAAGCACTTGCACCACGCCGCAGCAGAGAAATACGACATTGGCGTATACTTTGAAGCCAATGGCCATGGCACAGTCTTGTTCTCGTCGTCTGCTCAACGTATAGTTGCCACTCATCAGCCGTCCACGGCTGCTCAGACCACAGCACTCGACCGTTTAAAGGAGGTGATCGATGTTATCAACCAGACCGTCGGTGACGCACTCTCTGATATGCTCCTTGTCGAGGTCGCGCTTCACCACATGTCCTACACTGTGGAAGCTTGGGATAAGTTGTATTTGGACCTTCCAAATCGACTGGTTAAAGTGAAAGTAGGAGATAGGAATGCATTTGTCACGGAGGATGCGGAACGCCGCTTAGTCCGGCCGCTTGGACTTCAAGCTAAAATCGACAGACTCGTACAGGAGGCCGGGGGCCGCTCATTTGTCCGGCCGAGTGGTACGGAAGACGTAGTCAGGGTGTATGCAGAGGCACAAGACCCAGACAAGGCCAATGGTAAGATGATTTTCTGTGGACAATTTACGATGATTTTTATGTGCAGATCTCGCTTTCCGTGTCGCTGGACTGGTATACGACGAGGCTGGTGGAGATCCCGCGAAGAGGCCGGCCGAGTTTAGGTGACTTCGGGCAGTATCGGGATTCGGAATGGTGTACGTAATTCATAGTACTTGGTATACTGCCAGTGCAACCATGTGTCGGTTCGTGATATACAAGGGTACTTCACCAGTCAAATTATCTCATGTGAGCAGTTCTGAACTCGCCAAAGATCGGGTTGGTCTCTGAGCATCTGTAGCTTTTGACACGCCCATGTCACTCCATCATAAACCAAGCTTTTGACTCCCGCCTGCGCGTGGACCATCGGAGACCCATCAACGGAGACGGATTCGGCGTGGGTGCGTTTTTGCAGGGCCACTACAACACTACCCTCCAATTTCCTCTCAGGTTGGTATGACACTGTTCACGATAAAGAGCTCGGCAGCCAACCGTGCATATTCACTTCTGTGACACCTGTAACCAAGCCATTGAACCCCGGAACATTCTCTGACGCGAAAACAGGCATGGAATAATGCCAACCTCGTACGCTTGGCAGAGAAAATCAAGTCGCCCCTGGTGTTGTGCGTGGAGAAAGACATTTACCTCACCTTTGAGTTCTGATGTTTCCAGTGCGCACGTGAGGGCAACGACTGCTGGTTCTCTGTCATTGGACAATTGCCATCCTTTTGTTTTCGGCAACATCATGGTATGCCCAGTCGTGAGCTATGCGCCAACTGAGGCATGATTCTGCATTCCTAGTTCATGCACAATGGTGCAATCGCAGATTTTCACTTGATTAAGCGTAGGCTGCAAGCAGACCTGTCGGATGAGGTATTCAATGTCGTACAGGGAAATACGGGTAAGCTGGTCTCTTTGACTCGAATTCGGTCTGCTGAGCGAATGTAGACTCGGAGTGGGCATTCGCTTTGTTTCTGTCCAAGGTGGGCTGACATCTAGCTTTGAATATCGTACTGAGTTGTTCTCAGTTACCTGACGCGAAAGCCAACGCTTTCACACACCACACACTGCAGCGGGCAATGCTGGACACTCTTACTTCCCTCAATAACTACGCAGACTTGGCTGGCATAACTGAAGTATGGTGCCTACAGAGTGATGGATGCACCGTAACTCACGACATATTTAGCCTAGTTTGATGAATTTTTGCGTTACCGACGGCGAGAGCGTGGTTGCGACACGCTACATCTCTTCTCGCCAGGATGAAGCTGCTTCACTGGTAAAGGTCGCGTTCAGATCCGCTACTTCATAGTCAAACGACGTTTGCAGTGGTTTTCGTCCGGCACAACCTTTAGCGAATATACGCAGGGTGGTCATTACAAAATGACAAAGGCAGACAAACGAGAAAACATCATCATGGTTAGTTCTCTCATCTCGCCCGGTTTCGCACCTGATCAGTTTTAGATTGCCAGCGAGCCCTTGACGTTTGAGAAAGGTGCGCTTGCGAGTCGGCTTGTGCAAGATGTTCCGGCTCAATGTTCATAATAGCTGATTGGATGGAAATACGAACCAACAATATGGTTGTGATCACCCCGAAAATGAATTTTTTGCAGATACCCATTATCGACAAATTCTATGTTTCGCCATCCGATCCTGCTGCCCTAAACCGCGGGACAGACTTTGCAGCAGCAAAGGGACTCCTTAGCCCAAGGAACGCACCCACACATACTGTAGCACCATTGTCTTGAGTAGTATGGTAATATTTGTTATGCAAACCATGTGATGCCACCCACTTTCATTTATTCCTGAGCGAGTACGACGAACGACTCGGCGAGCAGTATGAATCCCTGGATACTATGGAGCGCGCTGTCCCACACAGCGAGGTACGTGCGTGCATATCTTGCAGTCGTCACCGTCGACCTTACCAGCTACAGGTTGTCTACCGTGTTGCAGATACTACTCTTCCTTCCATTGACCCTCGCAACACTTTCTACTCCCGCATTCCTTTTGCTCTCGCTCCTGCTCTCCGCACATTCGTTCATTCATGGCACACTCATCCTTCTTTGGGGGTCGCAGCTGCTCTCCATGATGCAGGTCCCCATGCATCCATTCCTCCTCCTTGTATCCTTCAATGCCTTCTCCCAGTCTGTTCACCCGGCATTGGCAACTGCGGTCAGCTGGTGGGGCAAGATCTTGACCCTATCAGGACCAACCTATGTAGCCATGGAGGGTCTTTCTAGCCTACTCTTCGCACAGAAAGTCGGTCAGGTTGGCAAGGAACTGGCAGATGAAGCAGAAAGTTATCAATTTGGCATCCTTATCGCATCAGCTGCAGCATATGTTGTTGCTGCATGGTGGATCGTCGCGGTAAGCCCTCCATCTGCTTTGTTATGCCTACTCACCCGGCTACGCAGGCCTATCCAGCCGCCGCCACCTCGCCACTTTCTTCCACATTGTTGGGTGTTGCACTGACCGCCTTCCTATTCCTGACGGTGATAGGCTTTCGCCTCCGGCGGACAAACATCGTTGAATCTTCCATGCTTTCTTTATTCCTTGCCTACAACATTTGGCTTTGTGGCTTTGATCAGACGTCATTTTCAGATCCCGCATCTTCGTAGTATGTTATGCTTATTGCATCTTGCATTTGCCTGTGCTTAAATGAAGCTTACAGTGCACCGCTGTTATCTAACATCCTTCCTCACCTTCAAACACTTGTGAACTTCATTACGAATACCCTCCCAAAGCCAGTGCTTATTGCACTATTCTACCGATTGACCATTCTCCAGTTTGCATCGCGCATACTACCTACGATTGGTGCAGATGCTTGGGAGCCGGATGACTCTGCAGATGATGGTTGGGGTGGTAGACCTGTAAGACTCACTGCCTATGCTTGACTGACTATTGAGCCTTCACAGACATCCACGTTGACTCGCTTTCTGCTGACATACCGACAACTGATATTTGTGATGGTCTACTCCCACCTGCTGCGTGCGTCTGCCTATCATCCTTGATTCCGAGAATCGTGCATCAAACATGTCCACAGTCTTGGACCCTGCGTCCCAGGTTTGGTGGCGTTGGGCAAATGTCATGTTTACCCTCTTGCTATGGTCTGTAGAACTCGTCGTTAGCCCAGATGGTGATGAGGTGAGCACAAAGTGGAAAGTGGAGTAAATTGTCCCGATGGTACCCTATCGACAATGTCACCATGTTTCTGCTCATATTTCTGGGTCAGGCGCTATTTGCTTTCCATTCCGCCTCATCGTCTGTCGTCCCTTCATAGTACTCCCTTTTCCAGATCTGTGCCTTCTCCTTCACGTCCTCGAGAATCCGTTCGCAGGCCGCAAAAGCTTCCTTCCGATGCGGCGATGAGACCGCAATGACTATGGACGGCTCGCCCACAGGAACTGTCCCAAGACGATGGTGGACGACGCATGACATGAGAGAGACACGATGTTGTGCTGACTCCATGACTCCCTTACGGGTGTCCTCTAGGATTTGTGCCATGGTTTTAATGGCCAGCTTGCTGTAGGCTTGGTATTCCAAACGTGTTACTGCCTTGCCTGGGTCGTTATCACAGCATGTCAATGACGAGACGACAGTGTGTATCGAGTAGTAATACCTTTGAAGGAGTTGCGAGTTGTACCAATGAAGATGGCTGTTGCCCCTGCGTTGTCGCTTCTGACCGAACGCACGATGGCCTCTGCGTCTAGAGGTTCGTAGGTCAACACGCAGGAGCAACCGTCCCAGTCCTCTCTCGCTGCTGTTGAAGTGCCCGGGTAGGCCATGGTGAGCGATGAAGTCAGATCGTGACCATTTCCACGTCTCATCACCCCACGACTACTAGACCATATGTTTGCGACTGGCCGTTGCACGCGTATTGCTTCTCGAAGCGTTTCTCCGAGACTGTCTCGACGTCGCCGACACATTCTTGCACATCAGTCGCATGGTGCACCCATCGACGTACATCCAGAAGTCGAGGATGCGATGGCAAACGGTCGTCCAGTCGTAGCGCTGGAGTCTACGATAATCACGCATGGAATGCCATACCCCACCTCCCTCGAGATGGCACAGTCAGTAGAGAGCATCGTCAGGTCCACTGGGAGCGTGCCTGCCACAATTGGCCTCGTCCAAGGTCGCATCAAAATCGGTCTTCAACCTACCGAACTAGTCCGTCTTGCCAGTCGGAGTGCAGATCCGGTCAAGTTATCCAGAAGGGATGTTGCCGCTGCGATAGCGTTGAAGAAAGATGGTGGTACTACATGTAGCTCGACCTTGATTTTTGCAGCTTTGGCGGGGATCAAAGTATGATTCTATCTAGTGTTAGTATTCTTGGCTCACCGCCCTATTAGATATTTGCTACCGGAGGGTGAGGAGTACATGGTATCATTCTTCAGCCCACTCAAGCCTTATCCACAGTCTTGGCGGGGTACATCGTGATGGAGAGAAAAGTCCGTATCTTTCCCCTCCTCCATCTGCAGGCTGAATCGGCGATTATGACAGCAATGGATGTTTCAGCTGATTTACATGAACTTGCTCGCTGTTCCGTGGGTTTGGTCTCAGCTGGAGTCAAATCGATTTTGGATATAGGAAAGTAAGTCGATTTCCAGATCAATATTTGTTTCCTGTGCTCATATTTCTTTGTTAGAACGCTCGAGTATCTCGTACGTTTGTTCTTAGATATTCTCTTTCTGATAAATCCGTATTCTGTTGATATTTATGTAGGAAACCCTGGGGGTACCCGTTCTATCATTTGCTGAGTCGAACGACTTTCCAGCGTTCTACTCCCGTAAAAGTGGCTTTAAGGTTTGCTTGAGATGCCAATGACATGACCATAATACTAAGAAAGGCTTTATAGTCCCCTTGGAGAGTCGACAACCCGGAAGCTGCTGCTAGGATTCTTTGTAAAGGCGCCACCTAGTCTCATCCGAGTAGATGTTAATCAAGGCCAGACAGACATACAAAAGCAGTTGGGCATGTCGAATGGTGCTTTGTTTGCTGTCCCTATTCCGGAGAAACATGAAGCCGATGGTGCCACACTTCAAGAAGCCATTGAAACCGCTTTACGAGAGTCACAGGAAACGGGAGTCTCGAAGTCGGGTAAGGAGGTAACTCCATGGCTCCTTAGGCGTGTCAGCGAGCTCACTGGCGGCAAGTCCTTGGAAAGCAGTGAGCAACGTTTTCGTGTTCCTTTTTTGCTTGTTATTCACCGTTGACTTAAAGATGTGGCGCTAGTTCAAAACACTGCCCTTGTCGGTGAGCGGATTAATAAAATTTGCATTCTGTGGCACATACTATGATATACTAGGTGGTCAAATTGCCGTAGAATATGCCAAGATTTCGGGCGAAACCCAAGATGGAAGAAATGTTGGTTGCACACCCAAATAACTCCATCGTGACTGACACCGGTGCCCAGTATTTCTGCGGTGAGGTTACCATTGATCATTCTCAGCGGACCATCCAGGACTCCAAGTCCGCTGAATGTGTGCTTGACAATGCAACAAAAGACACACATTCCAGTATTCAGAAGGCAACGGTTGTCGTCGTGGGATGCGCTGCCGTGGACGTCACTTCACAAGCCGAGGCGCCTCTCAGGCCCGATCAGAAGAGTACCTACCCTGGGAAGGTGTCTATATCGTTAGGTGGTGTTGCCCGCAACATTGCAGAGGCAACCCATCGAGTTCTGTCTGGATTAGCCGGAGCTCATGCTACGACACTACTTGTTTCTCCAATTGGCGACGATGAATTTGGAAAGTTGATTAGTGCCATGACCCGGTCGCTCGGAATGCGGACGGATGGTCTAGTGTCCACTGAGGGTGGCAAGAGTGCCATTTGCAATTTGCTCCTTGATTCTCATGGCGACCTACAATTCGGTGTTTCCGATATGGATCTCCCGAATGTATGTGAAGCAGGTCGGGTAGGCATAGTTTTCACCAAATACCCACTGCTTTGTGCTAAGGTATTTCAGATACTTGGTATTCTTCGGGAACAACATCCCCAGCTCCTTGCGTTTGACGGTAACATATCCTCGGGCGTGCTTACCTCGCTTGTGACAGAGAGTCTGGAGATGGATATCAAAAGTAGGTTGTTTGCTTTTAGATGTCCGCCTAGTAACCCAATCTATTTAGCATTCTTGTAGGTCTTCTTATAGATCAATCTGTCTCTTCCTGACCAAAATCAGTGAGCCGACTTCAACCATCAAAGCATCGCGCATTTTTCCTGCTATAACTGCCAATCTTGCAACTTCCACCCGATCGGCGATATCGTTCGTCTCGCCAAATTTGATAGAACTCGCACAAATGTATCAGGACGCCCGCAGCACTTTTGACCTCATGTCCCACGAGCGTTGGTGGCGCATAATCGATGACTTTGGACCGGGATCTGCATTCCGTATAGAATTGGCCCAACTTGCGAAGCAAAATGTCTCGGATGCAGCACCCGACCTGGGCACGTTATCGTTCATTGCAGACGAGGGTATCGTCCAGATGGCTGTCAACCTCTTACCCTTCTTCCAGCACATCGTGATCAAGTGTGGACAGCTTGGTGTACTAGTCGTAATGCGACTTGACCAAACAGCGGCAAGCAGCTGGGTAGCGCAACGTGGCAATCCCCGCGGCCGATATATTGTTGTTGACTCCCCAACCTCGGATGCGGTCGTTGTTCAGCATTTCCCTCCCCTTCGGGTTACGCGGGATGCAACCCTTAACTCCACAGGAGCGGGCGATTCGTTTGTTGGAGCACTACTGGCCGTTCTCGCTCGGGACCCTCACGCGTTCAATAACTCACAAACTTTATCGAGGACTGTAGATATCGCGCAGCAAGCAGCGATTCTGACTCTGCAGAGTCCGCGTGCGGTTTCTCCATCGTTGTCTTCTTTGAAGCTCACGTAACCACACTATGGCACCGCTGTCTAGTCTAGCAATCTATCACCGTCCATCTAGCGGTCCGACTCGAACAGTGTTCCGTGCAATTCGTAGTTTTTCCTTCTCTGCCAACTGTGTCGCTTTACGCTCTTCCTTGATCTTTCTCTCATAATACGCCTGGTATTCCGTTAGGGTAAGGCAGATTCAGACAGTAGAAAGGGTCTTGCCTGAGCCCCGTGCTTGAGACGTGTGATGATGTTCGCAGCCTCCCCTTTGGTAAGCCTCTCGATGGCTTCTACGACACTCGCTTGATCCGTCGCGCGCTTTCCTCTCCTCTTCTTGATGAATGCTTTCTGGCTCTCCGTAGCTGGGGCTTGTCGCCACTTGGCATTCCGACGTAAACTATTCCGGGTCAGCGGGTAAATAGAACGTCTGTAAGTTCGTACCCCAGAGCTAATGACCCACGGAGGACCTTTTGAAAAGCATATGTATCGCAGCTTCTAAGTGCGTCAGAGAACGTGGCCGCAGTTGATATCAATCGTTTCCGCATGAAAGGTGATATCTTCAATTGCTTGGCAGACGCAAAGTGCATGGTGGCCTCGGTATATGTAGCGATGAAGCGTGCTGTGTTGTCGATTAGTGTCCAATTCTAGCGTTGCGCTGCGTGATCACCTTCACCCTCACCGTCAGGTTTGGGTTCGATGCGTACATAGCCTTTCCCGAGGCACTCGAGAACATAGATATCGGAACCACATCCAACCCATGCATTTGGACTCAGCCTCGTGACATGAGGTGCACCCGAAAAGCTGTCGACCATCGCAAAGGGATCATCGTAGTCGATATAAGTAACCAAACTGGGCTCGGGTATGTCGCCGTAGTGTTCCGATTCAACTGGGATATCACAAGAGTTGGATTCCACCCTGGCCCTCAGGTCGTCAATGCTGGCATCTATCTTACCGATGAGCGTCTAACAATTCAATATGGGACCGGACTGCTGACCGTCTATGATCTCATTAGGGTCCAAGCCAAGTAGAGTTGGTACAGAAACCACCCCAGCAACCCGGGAGGCCGAGTCCACAAAGTCGATGATGCGACAGTCAACCTTTCCGCTCGTAGGAGACTGGCGCATACCTCTGCCAATCTGAAAGGGGTAAAATTTTTAAACAGAGAAAGGTGGAGAGTACCATTTGTGTGTAAACATTTTGAGATCGCGTAGGGCGACAGATTACAATGCAATCGGCGTTTGGAATGTCTGCGCCTTCCGTTAAAATTGCTGTTTGGTTAAATGGTATCACTGAGCCATTGCACAGAACGTCATGGGACGTACCACAATTGACTAAAACGGGGTAGAGCCCAGCCTTGAATTCAGCGATCAGTGCCCCCCGCTCACCTGCGGGCGTATTGGAGTGCAAGTAACGAGCATCAATTCCAAACTCTTGAAACACTTTGGTAAGCTGTATAACATGGGAAATATTGACACAAAACACCAGGGTGGATTTGCGATCGGCTGTTGTGGATGAGACACAGAAATAAGTGTGTCGTCCTAACGTTATAAAATACATACATGCACGGTCTAGCCATGCGCGTACAACGAGGTCATTGATTGTCTTGGTGTTGATGATGCGCGCTAGACTGGAAGCATGGAAGTCGCCAGTCTTGGAGCTGAGAGTGACACCTCGGAGATCGATGTTGGCTTTGACGGATGTGAATCGTACGTCGCATAACCTGTGGTTGGTATATGATTGACTTGCACGCATAAAAGATAGATAAGCTTTCCATTGTTCCTTGATCATTTCGAGGAAGTCACGGTGGTAAACGATTTTCTCAAATACTGAACCAAGTGCGAGGCCATCATGACGGCTGAAGGTTGCTGAGAACCCAATGATCGGGATGGAATGTGGTATGGGAGAAGGAAGAAATTGTGGATCGGGATGTTTGATGTCAGCATTAAAACGGGACAGTATTCGACGGTAGCTAGAAAGCCAGGTTGACAGAGTCCGTGCAGAAAAGGAGTGAGCGCATACGAAGGGGCTGCAGCATGATGTGCCTCGTCGACGACGATCGCCTTGAAGCTCTCCGGGCGGAATTTTGCCAGTCGCTGCGGCTGGAGCAGTGTCTGATACGTCGCCACGGTCCTGCGCAGTGAACAAGTTGGTAGAAGAGACTCGCATAACAAGTGGACATACACATCTGCTTGCCCGCTTGCTCGATGGTTGGTCCCCTGCTCAAGTTCAACTTTCCAATGAGGGTAAGTCCGTTTTGCTTGAGAAGCAGCCTGGCGTGCTAGTTCGATGCTGTTGACAATGATCAAAGAAGCCGAGGCATGGGGTGGGATCGAAGAGATTTGGCTGAGGAGAGTAGTAAAGACCGCTGTCTTGCCAGCGCCGGTGGGGAGAGAAACACCAATGCGAATGTTGCCAGCACGGAGGGCAGCGTGGCAGGCGTCGAGACACGCTTGCTGGTAGGGACGCAATACAAAGCTTCTCAGAGGACGGGTGCACTTCATGAACCTCCTACTAGTGTTGTAATGGAATAAGAATCAAGTCTATGGATGGAGATATAATGCCGACACAGGACAAAACGAGAGGACAGAGCAAAAAGCCCACAGGACATAAAATCATCGTCTAACCAGATCCACCAGCGTACACCTTGCCAAACATGACCTGTTGCAGCTTGTCGTATAGCGACAAAACACCTGCACCAGCGACACCACGAAGAATGTTGGCACCAGCACCCTTGAACAACGATTTCGTCCCCTCCTTGGCAATGATTTGCGATCCCGCATCAAACATGGACTTGTAGTGAACACCACCCCCCGAGGTCATCATCATACGACGGCTATCAAACACGTCAGCAACACCCAAATACAGCGTGCGGGCCACTAACCGGATAGTATCGAGTGGATACGACGCAAGCCCAGCACCAATCGTGACACCCCAACCAAGCAAGAACGACGCCAAAAACGATCCTTCAAGGGCACCAACGAGGACGACGGGTTCTGTACCAAACGTCAATGCCAGTCGGCTGTTAGTTAAAATGAGACGTACTCAACGAATCATAAACACCGAAGTAGAGACCACGGTAGACAATGATGCCAACCACCGAGGGTACAAAGCCACGGTAGAGACCAGCGATACCGTCCGATGCAAGTGTCTTCCTGTAGACATCAACAAGACCGTTAAACTGACGTGCTCCGCCGCCCTTTGCGGATTTGGCATCATTCGCGAGTCGAGTACGGGCGTAATCGAGGGAGTACACGAAGAGCAAGGACGAGGCGCCAGCCGCTCCACCAGAGGCAACATTACCAGCAAACCACTTCCAGTAACCCTCCGACTTCTTGAAGCCAAACAAGGACTTGAAGTAGTCCTCTGCGACCCACTTAATATAGTGCACGAGCAAATAACAGAGCACATACTGAAGGCAAAGTTCAGGGCTTGGGTAGGGAAGTAACGGATCACATTGGCAGTGTTACCACGCCATAGTGAGACGAGACCCTCCTCTTTGTAGGTGCGAACGAAAGCATCGGTAACACCCTTGTATGGCGTGGCAAGGCGGCCTTGTTTAATCTGAGGCCGAGTGAGGCGCGCTCTGTACACGGCACGAGCAACGCACCATCTCATCCTGGTTTTGCACCAACAGCTTGATTCGCTCAATGGGTGCAGCGGATGTCTTAGCAACAGCCTGGGTAAAGACATGTGAGGACGAGGTCAAAGGGCGAGGGCGCCAAAAGCAAGCATACAGCTGAGACACCACCCATGAGGAAGTCGACTGTACGAGTTGATCAGGACACCGAGAACGATGATGGAAAGCAGCGACGAACCCATAAACTCCTGGGGAGTCTTGACCTTTTTGACGTCGGCCATTTTTCAAGAAGCTGAGTGGAGAAGGATGAAGATGGAGAATGAGAGACGGACAGAAAAGTTTCGCGTTTTTAGCACTCTCCGGAAATTCCCGGAGCCGTAAAACTCTCACGCTCTTCACCGATACCCGTTCCGACAATGAGTGTAATATTCAGCGTGGCCGATTAATACTAATGTATCTGCTATCATACATCCTTGTTCACTCCCCGCCACCTCTATGGCCAAGCACCAGAACGCGACACAGCTCCACCAGTATGGGAACCGTAATAGCTTCCACCGTATTGCTCGTAAACCCGCCGATTATCCCCAGTCGGGACTGTCCCAACCGGCGACATGTACGCTCCTCCCTGTGATACGTACGCAGTCGGGGGAAGACGCAACGGTGGCAACTGTGGCCCAGCATACGCCGTCTGCGGAAGTTGCACTCCGGTCCCACAGTGGAGTCCAGCACCGGGTGAGATAGGCGGAAGCGCACCGGGAACCGACTGCCCACTCGTGTCCACGCGCGATTTTTTCCAGATCTGCTCCGTAGGTGAGGGCGCACCAGACGGTGCTTTCCGCTTTTCCGCCGAGGGCCGTACAGGATGCGATTGCAGCTGCGAGGAGGGCTGCGACCTCAGCTGTTCATCCTCAGAATCAGCAGTAAGGTCAATTACATCGTCCTGGTGAGACTCCTCCGCGTGCGGCAGTGCGCGTGAAGGAACTAGCTTAGGAACCGAACTCGACCCCACGCTATGCGAAACTGACAACTCGCGTTTGACTCGGCCTTCGTCTTCGTCGTCTGAATCCAAAACAAGTATTTCGACTTGCTTCTTCGCGTGAGCCCTTGCATCCGCCTCCTCGTCAGCAGATGCTGGGGATGATTCACGCGGTGGTGAGTACCGGTCTGACGCAATAACCGGATGGTTTGTCCGCCATTCGGGGGATGCATACTTGTCATCACTAGTATGCCATTGTCCATCATTTTCCACCATGACATCTTCGACGTCTTCTGAAGTTTCCTTCAGAATTTGATCAAAGTACCTGAAAGAAAGCAACCTCTAGAAGTGATCGACCAGAAATGCAACCGCGTACCCATCAACGATGAGATCATCTGGGTTCAGGACCTTATCGCACACTGGACAAAGCCAAGTAGTCGTTTGTTCCATGCAAGAAAACCACGATGTTGCGTCAAAGCACTGTGGGTGGACACATTGCGTCGACCTACACGGCGTCTGCACTCGCATGTAACTCAGCTATGGCAAATAACGGTAAGCATCCCATACAGCAACATTGTTTAATTGACATACTGGGCACTTTAAGGACATCTTTTGTGGACCTGCGACTATCTCATCATCTTCATTCGATTGTTTGAATACTATTACAGGAGGTAAGTTTTAATTACCAGAAAAAGAAAGAAACCCACTTTGCACTAGAACATCTTGGCTACTACGATATTTGCCCTTCTTCAGTCTATCTACCAGTTGGGCAACTGTGGTCACCTCCACGAGAAATACCGCCATATATAATTTCTTTTGGCATATCAACAGGGGATGTCGCGTCGTATATGACCACTTACTTTGGGCTGAACGGGTTGCTGGCTATTTACATACACCATTTCAAGGCGATTTTGCCCATTCATTCGCACTAGTCTGCCAAGATCGGCTGGTGGGGCAGTGCCAGCCTTCTTCTTGAGCCCTTTCAAATTAACCTGAAGTGCCGTTCCATTCACTCGTACTTCACACGTTGGTGGGAATTCAATGAGGCAAGGACTAGCGGTTGGCCGAAAAACTGGGTTCGGGGTGTAATAGGTAGAGGTGGTGCAATACAATCGAAGCTGATACTTGGTGCTGCGATAACTAATGAGGTTCGACTCTTTACTGCACAATTATGTACATACCTGGTAGAAGTTAACTTCAAGGTTTGTTCGCTGTTAAGAGTGAAGGTGAGACTTTGTTGCTTTCGGTCAGTCGAGCTTGTCGACTCTATCGAATCGTCAATGAAATGAAGGGCACAATGACCGTGGAGCAAACCTGGACACTCCGCAATCCCAGAAACTGGCTGATCGACACGGAAAAACGGTGACGTTTTGAAACGCATAGCTAAGGGCCATTCAGTGATAGTGGTGAGTAGATTGCGAGACGACTCTTACTAGGTTTGGATACACCTGCGACCGCTGCAGCGCTTACTGGTGGGGGTGGCGCCCGCGGTGCGGCATATGGATCATAACGACCAGTTGAAGTCGCGGGAAATATCGACGTAGAACTGAATGACACGGGACTTATCGGCTGGACCGGCTGCAGGCCTGCTGATCCGGCTGACCGGCTTTGAGAATACCTAGAAAACGGGCCATCAACAACGTGCTCGAAGCGCGGGTATGGGATTCCCAGTGAAACACGACGCTACGCAATGCCACACATGTCCAATAGGCGCGTCCTGGTTCAGGCGAACAGAAGTATCCTTGACTCACACTCCGGAAGCACGGACCTGATAGAGGATAGCTTGTGCTTTGGTCCATTTCTCCACATTGTTGGACTGTCTCCAGACATCCATTTGGTGGACGATTCTATCAATCAAGTCTTGTTTCTTTCCAGACTTGACAAAAACGGTTTGGCATTGGTCATTGAAGCCGGTCAAGATTTGTTTGAGTTTATCGACGGTATTATGCTTGACTGTATGGCGCAAATTCTAGGAGGAATTAAGCGACGCGGGATGTATGATAACCGTCACTTACTTCAAAGTCATTCCAAGCATTATTAGATGCCATCGGATCAAAATATCACCGGGAATGACGAGAAATGGTCACCACGAGAGTGGGTAACGGTCGAAAGAGCTCGAGACGACCAAGTTACTCTCAAGGCGTTACTAGTGCGTACACAACAGTAAATAACTTTGAAGACGCTCGGTCACGTGCAGACAGCTGATCAGATCATCGTGTCTTCTGACCGTCATCATGTCCGACGATGAGTACGACAAGCTTTCCAATGAAGAAAGGGAAGCAAAGGACAAGACAGATAGGGAACGCGAAGCTTCCGAACAAGCCGGTGGGACGAGTCACACTAGACGCAACTATTTGTCTTAACAGTCTTCGTATCCTTAGCGCTTCCGTACACCTGGAGACAAGAATTGGGCGATGTAGACATCGTCGTTCCAGTTCCAAAGGGGACACGCGCTAAGGAACTTTCAATAACGATTCAGAAGAAGAAGCTCAGCGTTGAGATTAAAGGAAAAGATAAGATTTTGGAGGGTGAGCTCTGCAAGGAAATAAAAGTCGAGGATAGCACATGGACATTGGGTAAGTGACCCATAGGTTAATACATGTTACATCTTACCGTCATATTAGAGGACCAACAGTCTATCCTGATCCACCTTGAAAAGCTCAACCAACAACAGTGGTGGGAGAACATCTTGACTCATCACCCAAAGATAGATACTCGAAAGATTCAGCCTGAGAACAGTAAACTGAGCGATCTGGATGGTGAGACCAGGTAGGTACAATGGAGATGCTTACAGTATCGCTAGTTGACACTTGATCAGGGGGTTGGTCGAAAAGATGATGGTATGATTTTACATTGCGCAATTACTTGTCCTATTTAACGATTGCATTGTCAAGTTTGACAATCAACAGAAAGTATGGCGACTGTCTTTGTCTAGCACATATGCTGAGCCCTTCCCTTCTAGCAAATGGGCAAGCCTACCTCTGACGAGTTAAAGAAGATGGAGGTGCGGGGCAGTCATTTCATGGTTGCGGAGCGTGCTCACTATCACTTCCCCAGGCGCTGAAGAAGTTCCAAGCTGCCCATCCAGAGCTTGACTTTTCCAATGCGAAGATCTCATAATTGGGTTCGCGGGGAAGCGTTTTTTCTTTATATGCACACATCGGAACACGGATATTTGTACAAAGTGACATCCGAATTCAGTCTGTAGTATCCGTCCAGATCCATATTCGCCCATTGGCACCCAGTGCCATAAGTGACAACCCATGACAGCCGAAAGCGGCAGCCTGTAAGCCGTTCTCACTTCCCGGGATGATAATATCCTCACCTCCGAGAGGCGGCGAAAAGGCAGCCTTCTGGGATGCAGGTGCAACGGAACGGTCACTTTCATCACCGTCGTCATCCAGCTGTAGGCGGTCTAATCTGGTAACTTCATCTACATCCTCGTCGAGTGGGAACGGGGGTCGTTGGCGCGGTTGAAAATCAGCTACGTTGTGGAGACGGACCCGATCAGAGAGCGTGATTGCGATCAGGTAGTTATTTTTTAGTGTGTATGCCATGTGGAGGTGACGAGTTGATTGGGATATTGGTACAGCCGATAATAACTTGAACGAAGCTTGTAGAAATGGTATTTCAGGATCCCGTGGCAATGTCATTCACAGAAACGCTTACAGCTTTCTTGATAATCCTGGGAGGAAAGTCGACTTGTTGCTTGTTAGCAGAATAAAGAGGAACATACTGATGCACAGCCCCTCATCACCTTTGAAGGCTTCAGGTTTGGCGGAAAGAAACGATCGAACCCAAGCCAACGCCAAATTGCAATCGTTCCGTCCGCGAAATATACATTTTCTTTCTCCTTATCATTTCTGCGCATCAAAGCTGGCGCGCTGTGCGTTTCGAGTACGTCTAGGCTCAACCTAATTACAATGCCGAGTCGGTGCTCTCAGCCCGGTGGGGGTGGGTGACTTACCAATTGACCGACAGGATCCTCGCTTGATGTATGCGGGTCGAACTGAAGAGTGGCTTATCTTCACGAGCTACCTCCTCTACAGTCATCTTTGGTAAAAGCCAAATTTTGACAGCCCTATCGAGCTTGGATAAAAATTGAGGTGCGTGCATTCCAGAAAAGAAAAGAAAACACACCCCACAGGTTGCTAACAATGGGTACGTGGGGTGAAATGACTGGGGTATGGTGAGCAAAGATAAATTGTACTCGATGTTACCTACGGCATTCAACACTGCAGCGTCATGTCCACCGGATGGTCCACCGCATAAGATAGCCACGCAACGACCATGCCCGACTCCTTCGGGTTCACTGGACTGCAAACCGTGCGGAGCGCCACCGAGACTAGGTAACTTGGAAGGGGGCCAGTGCGGATTTTTCGGGGAGTCCCGCGGTGGCATTGTTAGGTCGTACAATCTCGCCGAAAAGTCCCTCGAACATGTGCAAATCAGATACGGAAAAGAAGGATGAACCGCAATTGCGGTGATTTCCTGGCTGGTTGATCAGAGAACAAGCTGTTTTGCGAACCCATCGAGTATCTTACGCCTCCGTGACCCCTGAGCATCCCGATTACTAATTTTTGTCTGCAGTCGAGTACGTAGAGCATGCTGCCTCGTGAGCACACTATCAAAGGATCGAAAGGGGTGGTGATTGATAGGGTCCATGCAACGGCACGAAATGAATCCTATGGGCACAAACATCAGTCAACGATCTCCAAGAACCGCTGGATACAAACTTGAGTGCCACCCTTCGATGGATCACGTTTGGGGGTGGAGGAGGGCTGAGTGACTTTGACACAAAAGCCGTCAGCTGGATGAGTGGGAAAGACGACCGCAACAGCTTCTGTTCCACCGACAACCATCGCACCCGACCAGTGGTCTATCATCAACTTCCAGTGTTCCTGTTGCCCTGGTTTATCCAGACTTCCATCCCAGAGTGTCTTGAGGGACAGTTCGTCCCAAGGAAAAGGAGCAAACGAGTGAGCTGAACCTATGAAATTGAGCTAGTACAGCGTCAAGAATGATTGTGCCGCAGCAAATGGATGAGTTATTCACATCGATCGTCTTGCTGAGCTTGTAAGAGGTCATGGCCGAATATGGAAAGAAGCGTATAACGGGCATTCTTGAGTTTCACTGACAACATGCCGACTGAACCACCGTCCGAGCCCGTGCAGGGCGCATATGAACCAAAAGCACCTCTATCTCGTGCAACAACAGTGGGTCTTCAGGCAGGCGCGGTAGGAACGTTCGTCAGTACTGTGCAGAATGCATTGGCATCGCACTCGGCTGGCGCCGCTGGTTTTTTGACCCGTACGGGTGGTACTATTGGAACATTCGGTGGGTCATCTCGATATTTCCATTTTTCATACGTTGTGGACCATGCTTGAACAGCGGCGATGGGGGCTGCCTTTGCGTTTACTGAGGCAGTGGTCGCAAATCAGCGAGAGACCGACGATGCACTCAACAGCCTCGCTGGCGGATGTGCCGCAGGATTTCTGGCGGGCATTCGAAGTATGTTTTTCTGTGTATCGTGACCTGTTTGCGCGTCTCACGTTTATCTTTACAGCACGTTCCCTACCAATAGCTGTTGGTTCTTGCGTTGTAGTTGGTGGGACAATGGCTACCTTCGATTACGCAGGACAAATCGTCGGTGAGACCGAAGAGAAGAAGGAAGAAAGGCGAAAAACGTTCTTCAAGACTCGCCCGATATTCCACAAGCCTACTCTTGATCCTTCCCCAGCTCCGTCTTCAATAGAGTGAGAGTCATGTATCATCCTAGCGAAGCTTTTATTAGATTAGATGGACTACTACTGTCTCATCTGAATTTTCAATATCGTTAGGGTTGCTCCAATATCAAGATCTCAGTCATCAAGTATAACATACGGACAACTCTGGTATCTCAGATGGATAGCCTAGTCTCCAACACGCTCACTCGTCAACTCCTCGATACGGGCATAAACCTCTTCCTGATGGGCTGCATAATATTCGGGCCAAGAACTGGCGGATCTGCACGGCCGCTGTAATGCAATTGTTTAATCAAAAGTTCGAGCTTAGAGCGCGGTGACAGAACATACATGCTTCTCCAGTTCTTGCCACACCCGCTCGTCGTCGTCGTCGTCACCCCCACCTCCTGATGCAAAAAACTGAGTGATCACTTCAAAGTCTTGGCGTTTCATGTCCTGAGTTGATTGGCTGGGATTTGGCGAAATATCGTCACCGCCCTGCACATCCATGAAATCCTCTTTTGGGAGGTCATCTTCTATCATCGACTGTCGAGAGAAATTTTGTTTTCGGTGTCCGGTTTCACCAACACGTTTCCGCTTCGCAATGTTCGCCCGCTTCCTGATATCTTCTAATGTACCTTTAAGTTTCTTGTCGATATGGGCTGTCCATGAAGCAGACGAGTGATGAGGCATCTAATCGAAGAGGTAAGTAAGCACACTTGAATCACAGTCGGAACTTACTTTTTTGTGCAGCTTGTTTATCAGAGCGGAATTGGAGATGGTGGGGTCGCATGTCAGATAATACTTGGCAAGGCGAAGAAAGTATTTATCCTCGACTTCGGTGAACAGGTATCTCCCATTCCTCATCATTTGGCGGGTCTCTTCAGGTGGGGGAGTCGGGGAACGTGATCTTGATAGACGGGTGCAACTTTGGGCAGTATGCTCGGACGTCGAGAACTTCAGTGCCTTCTTTGATTTTTTGTCTACCAAAGGAGTCTCTTTGGCTTTCTTAACCTTGTCGGCAGCCGGGGAGGGTTTGGGCCTTACTGCTTTGATTACATGGGGTAAGGTCTCCGAAGTCTCGACTTTGACAGAAAAAGCGTTCTGGCGTCCTCGTTTCAGGGCTTTCACTTTTGCAACAGAATCCAAGATATAGTCCGTCTCATCCAGTAAGGCACCTTCTTCGACACAGTCTGCTACAAAGGCGGCCAAAATGGGAGACTTGCCCAAAGCGATAGCCTCATTAAGAAGACCTTGAAAGGTTTCGGAGCGAGTGAACAAGATTGAATAATCGGCATCTGCAATATTGTTGACAATCTTCCCCTTGTTTTTCTATTAAAAACGTTGATTTCAAACGTACGGTGAGAGATGCTTTGGAAGCACACCTTAATGTTTGTGACGACGTTGTGCCGACCATGGAGATCTACCTGCACAAAAAATCGCAACGGCTGTCCAGACCTAGATAAGAAAATTTCGCCGCGTCTTTTATGTGCAACGATAGTCCGAGGTCGTGCAGGAGGTGAAGCAGAGGAATGTGTTGAATATGGACCATCTGAAGCTTCCGAGTGTTCGTCGGCGTCGGAGTGTTCGGAAGAGTCGGAAGATATTGCTCGATCCTTGCCTTTGCGCAACCGCTTTGGAGGTGGGTTGGTGGGCCTGACGGCAGGCGGACGCTTGCGAGACACTGAAGGAGTTAATTTTTCATCCGACAGACGACGAGAGGGTTTAATATGAGGTTTCCGTGTCAGGGAACGGTCCTCATGAACATCGGTACCCAACCCTTGCTTCCAAGAAATGGGTGTATTACCTCCGGGAGACCGATTCTGCAAGCCGGTTAAGGATGCGTCGATTTCGGGATACTCGGATCCACCGGTTAGCCGAGGCGTCGAGATTGAGGTTGTGGGCCCAAGGGCAGTTGGCTTTTCACAGAAGACAGATGAATTGGAATTAACTGGAGGTTGTGAAATGGCAAGGTGGTTTTGGCCAATCCGGTTAGACTGATCCATGTGTCGGACAACCTCCATGATGGTCATGATGGTGGCGAAATTCTGGAGGTCAGCACCATTCATGTTCGGGGGCATCGGAGACTGAACAGAAGGTAGTGGTGTATGAGAAACGCTGGGAGGGTGAACTATCTGTGGTTGGTGTGGTTGGGAACTATGTGGCAATGCTTGAGTCTGCACCGTTTGGGAAGGATAAAGCTGCTGCGTAGCAAATGGTGGGTAAACGTATGTATTCTGAGGTTGAGATGTTTGAACGAATAAGGGTGGTTGAGGGTAGGGTATTGGTTGCGTAGCTGGCGGGGGTGGTGAACTTTGTACGCTTGCAATAGGTTCTTTGGAAGGGGCCCTGTTGACCACGTCCGGCTGTACGATTGCGGGTGCCGATAACTGTAACCCTGTAATGCGTGATGTACTCGGCGCAGATTGGGTAGTGTCTGAACGTTCAACAACAGCCTTTCCGGGTCGTTGGGACGCGGGATCAACTGGGGTGACTCTGGGTGTCGGTAACGGACTTCTTGTAAAGTTGCATCAGTAGTTTTATTCCGCGAAAGCCCGGCGACTGACTTTGTTACAAGTGCCTCGACTTCAATTTCATCTTCATCCACTGCTACACCATCGATGGTAACGGGTTTCCCATCATCTATCGTCATTGTGCCCCCCCAATTATCAGCCTCAAGCAAAGGCCGACCGACATCAATAGATGCCCGGACCCAAGTGTATTCCAGGACAACTTTGTGGGGGTCATGGCCCCATGTGCGGATGAGACGTTTACCGCTCTCCGTTGAAGAATCAACAAGAATTATCACTGCTTCTTTGGCATTGCTGACGACGAGCGCGCCTGAGCTCTAGGTGAAATCGATGAACATGGGATAAACACGAGGGCCAGTTTGACCAACCTTCAACGTTCTGACGAGTTTGGGGCGACCCTCAAGTTCGACAGCCTGCAGATTGATTTTCAGCGGGTTAGCATGCGCATCTACCAGGAAGTTCTGGTGCTGAGCTGAGGACGGCGTCGATTGCAATTCCGAGAGTTCCATATGAGCTGGGGACCACGCGCGCGCTGGAAGGCACTTAATATATTCATTCCATAAGCGTCACGTGATCTCCGAATCACTTGAAGTCGCGCAATAAAACATGCGTTCATTGTCATATGTACATGGTTATTATCACGAATGAGAGAAAAACGCATAACATGACGATGCCCAAGGAAGGACGCAACGAGTCTTCACCGGTAACTATAGCATGGGTAAGCAGACGATTCGGAGGCACACGATGTGCACGTACCTCTTCTGTCTACGAGCACGGGCACCATGACCGCCAAACTTCTTTGGCTCCATCCGCCTGGGATCTGCAATCAGTAACGTACGGTCGTACGCAACCAGCTTTTTCTTCAACTCCATAGCGCTGTAAGCATCGATGTACTTGGAATAGTACGCAACAACAGCCTTAGCAATAGCTTGACGAATGGCATACACCTGCGAGGTGTGTCCTCCGCCTTTGACACGCACTCGGATGTCAAGAGGTGAAAACGAATCTTCTCCTGCAACAAGAACCGGCTCGTAAATCTTGAAGCGGAGTATTTCAGGTTGAACAAGGTGGATCGGAGATCCGTTAATGCGGATGAGACCACGACCCTCTTTTGCATGGGCTACTGCGGTAGCCGTCTGCGAAAGACGTATGAGTGGGCGAAGGCAGTCACCTAAGAAACCTGCAAACCTTCTTTTTACCAAAAGTTTGAACGGCCTTTGTCGACATGTTTGTTGGTCAAGGGAAGACTGCCGGGGTTACGACTACCTGCGTTGATGAGATCAGCCTTTGTCTTTGTTCGATGGAGGATGGTGTCATCCAAGGAGAAAAGGATGCATCCAGCACATTCCCCGGGGTATTTGGGGCAGACATTGGATGATCTGATTCTCTCTGCCTTTGGATTGTTGGTGAATGGCACAAGATCAACTTACCGTACCGTTTCTGAGTCGTCGTTGATGGTGGCCTCTGCGTGCACCGTCAGTTGTGTGAGATAGCAAATAATTCCCACAGTCTGTTTTTGGTAATTTTGAAGAGAGTCGTCCGAGATTTTCACCGACTTCACGCCATGTTTTCAGCCTTTTGGCAAACAGCCCGACAACCCAGCGTCCTTAGGAGCACGCGTGCGGTCGTTCCAAGTCGGGTACGAAGTTTTGTTGATGTACCAGTCCTTAGCCAAGAGAGCTCGACCGGAGAGCTTAGAGGTCCTTTTATCCTCACTCGAGTTATTTCCTGCTAATGCGTGCATCAGCTGTCGATCCCCTCGAGCCTGTCTTTCTCACTTTGTCATCTCTGGAGGGAAAGAAGACAAGGGACAAAGCGGTTGTCCTTGACCCGACCGTATTCAACCACCCCATCCGACGCGACATCCTCCATCTCTGTGCCGTTCATCACTTGGATTCCCTTCGTCAAGGAAGCGCAAATACCAAGACCCGTGGCGAGGTCCGAGGCTCTGGAAGGAAAATTCGACCTCAAAAGGGGACTGGGAGAGCACGTCTAGGAGATGCACAGAGCCCTATGCTTCGCGGAGGAGGAGTTGCTTTTGGTCCAAAGCCACGCGATTTCAGTACAAAGCTCAATCGCAAGGTCATCGAGATGGGAATGAGAGTTGCACTCTCGTCGAAGTTCAAAGAACGACGATTGGGTGTTGTCCCCCGTATAAAGTGGTATTGTCACAAGACAATCACGCTCAACAACAGGCTTGAATCACTTGGATGGAGAACGGGCACGCTTTTTGTTTCGGGTCTATCTGAGGTAGATCCTGCCATCCAACGCGCAGGAAGGAATTTGCGAGGACTGGCTTTCAGACATGTTGATGAGGTCAATGTGTATGACCTCGTCAAGTGGCGAAGGGTCATACTGGATCTTTCTGCTGTTGCGTTACTCGAGTCGAAACTCAGTCGACAGTCGTACCGTAGTCTTTGAAGCTGTGACACGGCCACGTGATGGACGCGTCCTCGTTAATTACTACGCTTGCCATTTACCAGTCATGTCTCAGCCATCGCAGAACGAGGAACAACAGCAGGATTATGCCCTCTCGGGCCCTCTGCTGGTCGGGAAACTCGAGGAAGCTGGCATACATGCCAATGATATCAAGAAACTTGCAGATGCCGGTCTCCATACCGTTGAAGCTGTGGCCTTCACACCCAAAAAGAACCTCATGGCTATTAAGGGTATATCAGACAACAAGGCAGACAGGATTCTCCTTGAAGGCAAGTACTTGACCGCGCCAGTCTGATCTGCTCCTGTATATCACAACGCGAAATTAGCCCAGAAAATCGTCCCACTTGGCTTCCAAAGTGCTACAGAAGTGCATGCCCGTCGTTCCGAGCTGGTGCATATCACCACTGGCTCCAAACAGCTAGATGCTTTGCTAGGTGGTTGGTGAACTTGAAATTCACTTTGCATGCCCTACTGTCTGACTTGCTGTGTAGGTGGCATAGAGACTGGTGCTATAACAGAACTGTTTGGCGAATTCAGAACGGGCAAGTCCCAGTTATGCCACACACTCTCGGTGACTTGTCAGCTCCCCGTCAACATGGGTGGCGGGGAGGGCAAATGCTTGTATATCGACACCGAAGGAACTTTTCGTCCCCAACGTCTACTCGCCGTTGCTGAGCGATATGGTCTCAGCGGAGAAGAAGTGTTGGACAATGTTGCTTATGCTCGCGCATATAACGCAGACCATCAAAACAGTCTGCTCACGAGTGCCAGTGCACTCATGGCAGAGTCAAGGTGCCACGTGTATTCTTCGTGGTACCTTCTGACTCCTGATGAGTTGATGCTAGGTTCTGTCTTCTGATCGTCGATTCATGCACAGCACTGTATAGAACAGACTTTACTGGTCGTGGAGAGCTTTCCGCTCGCCAAAATCACCTCGGAAAGTTCCTGCGCACCCTTCAGCGGTTGGCGGACGAGGTACGTTCCTTAGATTTTCTGAAGCATTACTTATGCCGATGCTCTAGTTTGGCATCGCCGTCGTGGTTACAAATCAAGTCATGTCGAATCCCGATGCGTCCGCTGGGCCATACGCTGCGAACGAGAAGAAACCCATTGGAGGCAACATTATGGCCCATGCTTCTACTACACGGTCAGCTTCTCGTATTCTTGGTCTTCACTGGCTCATGTTGCCCGATCTCTCTCAGCTTGCAACTCAAGAAGGCCCGCGGAAACACACGGACATGCAAGATTTATGACTCACCATGTCTTCCGGAAATGGAGACTACGTTTGCCATTCTTTCCGGTGGAATAGGGGACCCTGAGGAAGAATCCTAATGCATTTTCGTTTGCAATGGTTGTACGACACGGTGTTTTTGTAGCACATCTGTCTCAATGGACATGCATTTTGTATGGATACCTATGTTGGATAGTAAACCAGTTGAATGGCATCACGTTGTGGTGTTATCACACCAACAGACGTGTTAAGATGTTCGCTCTTGTCTGGCTGATGGTCTCCCGGAGTTTATTAATATCTGAGGGACTGACGTCGGCGATGTCGGCCAGCAGGTAAGCGACGTCGCCCTTGGAATCCGAGTACTGCTTCTCGACGTTATACGGAGACAAAATGTCGTTGACCTGTCTGAGCACACCAGGCTGGTTGGTATGGACATAGCAAACCCGGATGTTGCCGCCTTCTTCCGCAGTAATGGCACGCAAGTCGACCTCTGGGAAATTGACTGCCCCCAAGGTAGAACCATAGTTGAGGTAACGCGTCAGCCCTTGGGAAACTTCTTCCCCGATCATGCGTTGAGCCTCTTCGGTGGATCCTCCGATGTGTGGGGTAAGAATCACATTCGGAAGGCTGCGAAGAGTGGTGGCCCATGAATTGAGCTGGTCGTCAAAGGAAGTGCCATTTGACCCTGGCTCGGCGGGGAAGACATCTAGCGCTGCGCCAGCGAGGTGTTTGGAGGTGAGAGCGTCAATAAGGGCCGGAATATCAACTACATGGCCACGTGCATTGTTGATGAGATATGATCCCTCCTTCATCTGCTCGAATTCCTGCTTCGAAATCATGTTGGTGGTCTCGGGAAGCTCGGGGACGTGAAGCGTGACGAAATCGGCCTCCCCCAAGAGTGCTTGAAGTGATTCGACGGGACGAGCGGAGCCAAGAGGCATCATATTGACGACATCGTGGAAGATGACGCGCATGCCAAAAGCCTCGGCGAGGACGGAGAGTTGTGAACCAATGTGTCCGTAGCCCACGATTCCAAGAGTCTTTCCACGAATCTCCCAGCAACCCTTGGACTGCTTGTTCCAGATACCTGCACGCATCTCATGGGAACGTTGGCACCATTGTCGCGACAACGCGATGACTTCGGAAATGACCAGCTCTGCGACTGATCTGGAATTGGAGAAGGGGGAGTTAAAGACGGGAATGCCAGCCTTGGCTGCGGTGATGAGATCGACCTGATTGGTTCCGATGCAGAAGCATCCGATGACAAGAAGCTAGAGAAGGGTAAGACGAGGAACCAGACTGGGCGGAGAAACGTGCCTTTGTTGCCGCCTTGATGACTTTCTCTGTGATTCGAGTCTTACTGCGTATACCGATGGCATGATAATGGGGAATTTTCTCCAAAAGCTCGGCCTCGGAAAGGGCTTTGGTGTAGTGGTCGACATGAAACCCTTGGGACCTGAAGTAATCGACAGCCTCTAAACTGATGTTTTCCAGGATGAGGAGCCTCAGATCATCGTTGTCGGCTGGGTGGAGTACTTTTGGCTGCCTGATGGCATTTATAGCAGCGAGGGAGTCGCGGTGGCGGAGTCTGTCCGACAGGGAGTGGGAGGACGGGGAGATGGACGCTGCGACGCGGGGTGAGCGGGATGGGATGGGAATGGGCTGAGGTGACATGTCGGACGAAAGAAAAGTGAGCGACTGATGGCTTTTTATCCTGTGTGATCAACTGATTACTTGGTCCCATCATGCGCCTCTTCCTCCTCGATCACGGTGCTGGAAACGTCCAGAGTCTCGCCAACTCACTCACCAAGCTTGGCTACCCCGATTATACGTGGATCAGAGGTGCCCATGACTTTGCCGAGTTGAACGCGACGCCCGATACCGTGAGTACTAACGCATCGCCATCTACGCCCAATATCATGTCTCCCAGGCCCTCATTTTTCCTGGTCAAGGCGCTTTCCACACCGCCATCCAATCCTTGCACGATCATGGTCTGTTCGAGCCGCTTAGAGAATATCTAAATTCCGGGAGGCCATACTTTGGCATATGCATCGGTATGCAGGTCCTCTTCGCAACCTCGGCCGAGTCCCCCGGCGCCCAAGGACTAGGGACGATCCCATGTCCAATTGTTCGTTTCGAGGATACGGACAAGGCAGTGCCGCACATGGGCTGGAACCTCGTGGAATGCCTTGATCCTTCTGATCCCTCGGCTCTCGAGGGCGTCTCGCCCACCTCTCATTATTATTTCGTGCACTCTTACTATGCCAAATACGATCCCTCCATACCCGCCGCTCAGTGGGCCCATTCCACAACCCAATATGGTCGGGAACTTTTCATATCCACGGTGCGGAAACATAATATTTTTGCTACCCAATTCCATCCCGAAAAGTCCGGCCCAGCGGGCCTTCATATCTTGAAAACCTGGATCGAACGATCTCGTAAAGGACGCACCCCCGATCCCCCTTCTCTCTCCATACCCCGCTTTCCCAAACCTGCAGATGGATTCACCAAACGCATCATCGCATGCATGGACGTCCGTGCCAATGACGATGGGGATCTCGTTGTCACAAAAGGTGATCAATATGATGTCCGCGAGAAAGTCTCAGATGCCACCGCAGTCAGGGCCGCCGGTGCAGTGCGCAACCTTGGGAAACCGGTCGCGCTCGCCGATAGATACTACAACTCTGGGGCAGATGAACTTTGCTTGCTCAATATTACCTCATTCCGTCACTCCCCTCTCCATGATCAGCCGATGCTTGCCGTCGTTCGCACCGCTGCCGAGAAGGTGTTTGTTCCTCTCACGATCGGAGGTGGTATCAAGGACACAGTCGATCCGGACGGCACCAAACGCTCGGCTGTCGAGGTAGCTGGAGCGTACTTCCGCGCTGGTGCTGATAAAGTGAGCATAGGCTCTGAGGCGGTCTACGCGGTGGAGAAGCTCCGCGCAGAAAACAATGTTGGCGACGGTACCAGCGCGATCGAAACCATATCAAAAGTGTATGGCAGCCAGGCTGTAGTTGTCTCCATTGATCCGAAACGGGTTTACGTGGACGCTGCGACTTACGATGGACCGTACAGACACGAGCTCGTCCATGGTCAGCGCGACGATCCTGATCAGCGTGACAAGGCTTGGTGGTACCAATGCACTGTCTCTGGGGGACGAGAAGCTCGCCCAGTCTCGGCTGTAGAGTTGGCACAAGGAGCTCAGAGACTTGGAGCCGGAGAGATCCTATTAAACAGCATTGACAGGGACGGAACGGGTCTTGGTTTTGACCATGAACTAATCCGGATGGTGAAAAACGCCGTATCGATCCCTGTGGTTGCCAGTAGTGGGGCAGGACGCGAAGAACACTTTGTAAGTGTGTTTGAAGAAACCAAGGTAGAATCCGCTTTGGCTGCTGGGGTATTTCACAGGGAAGAGGTGGTGATAACAGAAGTGAAAAGTGCATTAGAAGCTGCGGGTTTTAACAGCAGGAAAGCATTGAATCAGTTGCTTATTGTTCCTCGGGACGAATACGAGTGTTACACTATTAGATAAACATCGAAAATCACAGTGTAGACCTACATACAACCTCGAACGAGGTGGGTATATGTAGATAATAGGTCACTAGGATGAATACAAGGAAGCATGAAGGTGCTGAAGGAGAAAGAGGCAAAATCATAATACGACACAAAAGAAATGGCATAAAATTGCCCGGCGTTGGAGGAAGAACAAGGACATGTGACCGGAAAGATGAAACGCGACCGGAAGAGGAGGATCAGAAACCGGGTAGTAACGAAAGGAAAAGGAAAAAAAAGAGAACACAAAGCTAAGTATGGTGGGCTTTGAAGTAAATCGTCTTACTTTGGGCCTCGGACAACGTCCTTGACCTTCTTCAACAAACTCGTCTTCCGACCAAGGACAGCGCCAGTCCCAGGTGACCCAGGAGTGCCATCAAAGTCCGCGTACCTGTCCTCCCCTGATGGAGTGCGGGCAGTTGTTGGCGCATGAGGTGTTGCCGGGAGTTGTTTGTCCTTTCGTGGATCATCGATATACACATAGGTTTCTGAGTTGTCAGACATTGGTGACATGTTCTCCTTCATGTTTCCACGGCGATCCGTGCCGTTACCTCCGGCGAAACGTCCGAGGAAAGAGTTCTGCGGGCGGTGAGTGAGTCGGGGAGCAGGGTGACTCTGGTCTGCTGCAGTTGGTGAGGGTGGTTTGTCGACATCATCGTAACCCACGGGAACGTTGGGAGAATCTCGCATCTTGCGAATACGTTGCATGAGAGACTTGGTGCGTTTCGGTGCTCCAGAGGGGGATCCAGGACCACTCTCTATATCAGACTGGTGCGCCTCATGCGCTTCTGGGACCATAATTGGTTGCGGCGGGGGGAGAGCTCCACGTCGGGGACGACGACCTTCTCTCTCGCGATCCTTGTCCCGAACCTGGGGCTGCCTGGCATCATCGTCTAGGTATTCTCTGTAGACCTCCCGGAGGTCACGACCGTCCTTGGAGCGGCGGCCGAAAGAGTGTTGTGGTGTGCTATGTCGGGAACCATGACTCTCCTTACCGGCATAAATGGAGTTAGACGGGGTGTCTCCATTCCGAGTACCACCACCAGCAAAAAATTCCTCGTATGGCTCTGGTTCGTGGATTCCCCAAGCCTCTGCGATAGCGTCTACTTTCTTCTTCGGGGCGTCGTATGTGGGAGAAAACGCCTCCTTGTAGGCATCTGGAGAACGAAAGGGAGTGCTGGAGGCAACGATATCTTCCTCTTGGGCGCGGCTCCAGGCGAGCATGGGTGCCTTGGTGCGGTGACGGTTGCGGGAGGGTGCACATGCATCAAAGGGACCGTCATGGTGGAACACTGGCGGGAGGGATCGTGAGGAAACGGAAGGAAGTGGTGGAAGACGAGGACATACTGGGCCCCACACCGCTAAAATCGAGTCTGTCTATGACGTCTGCATGTACCGAGCCCTTTTTTCCGCGGGGCTTTGCCTTTGCCTTTTCGAGGGCATTCGCAGCATGCAGTACGGAGTCCTGAGACATTGAGCGGCGGCCGTGGGCACGGGGGGCGCCTGGGTGCTGATTACTGTATTGGGAGGGGATTAGAGATTAGCAGGGGGAGGAGAGAGAGGGCGACGGACCCAACGACTGTCTGGCTGCGACCGGCCCTGGTGCGGGACTGGTCTGAAGACTTGAGCTGTACGGTGTCTCTGACGGCGTCGATGATGTTGTCGCGATGAGGCAGTTGTTTATTTGTGGATGGCATCTTTGAGTGTTTCGGGGGCGGTTCTGGGGGCAGGCGTGGCACTGGTTTTGCCTGGTGGAGTGGATCCGAGAAGGGGTCAGAGTAGGATCGCTGGCGTGTCCTGTGAGGCGTCCGTTGGGGGGGCTGCTGCTTTGATGGTGGTGGCTTGCTTTGCGACCTTGACATCGCGATCTGTCCTTCCCACGCCAAACCGAGCCACCCTCGTCGGCGCTGTCGAAGACGGTGAGCAGCGGGTTGTGCACGACGTCGAGGACGTTCCCAAGAGGTGCTGCACCGCTATTTAAAAGGCCGTTTGTGGCGCTTCCTTTTGTCTCCCCGTTAATTTTATATATTTCATGGGCCTCGTTCACAGACGCTGGTCCCGCGAGGACGTCGCCGACCGCATCCTCGCCGGTGACGCCCTCGTCGTCTACAATGACCTCCTCCTCCGCATCCCACACTCCTGGCTCGCCGCCCACCCCGGCGGCGCACTCGCGATCCTTCACTTCGTCGGTCGTGACGCCGCCGACGAGATCAACGCGTACCACGCCGAGGACACCGTTCGCACAATTAAAAAATATGCCGTCGGTACTGTCGACACAACGCCGCATGCATGGGACCCCCTTCTCCCCCCAGTCATGTCCGGTTGGGTGCGCAAATTGTCCTCTGACGGCTCTTTCGTTTGGCACAACGAAGCGCAGCCCGTCGCCTCCCCGTCCGGCTTGTCCTCAGAGATCCTTCTCGTCCCTAGTGACAGCTCCCTTCTTCGTGTTACAGACGGGCCCTCCCTTGGCACCCTTCAGCCCCCGCCTTCTACTCTCTCCCTCGAAGTACAAGCTCGCCATTCCACCGCCTACAAGGCACTTCACAAGCACATCATCGACGCCGGTCTCTACAAAACCCGCTACCTCACCGGCTATGGCCCAGAAGTCGCCCGTTATCTCCTCTTGGCTGCATCCTCGGCCTATGCGTATATGCATGGCTGGTTAATCTTCAGTGCTGTCTTCCTCGGTTTACTCTGGCATCAACTCGTCTTTACCGTGCACGACCTTGGCCACATGGGCGTTACACACGACTGGACCATAGATCGTCTCCTTGCTATATTTCTTGCCGACTTTATCGGCGGCCTCAGCGTAGGCTGGTGGGTCGATGTGAGTTTTCACTCTTATTCAACTCCACCCGTTGACATGTTGCTCTTGCACATGTCTAGAATCATAACGTGCATCATCGTAAGTCTTCGATTACTGTTGCAACTCTTACTCAACCCTGGTTTCAGTTGTGACAAATCACCCTTCCCAGTAGGTATATCCCCTTGACCTTTTGCCCTTCTCTCACATTATCCCAGCGATCCCGATATTGAACATATCCCATTCCTGGCGATCTCAACAGCATTTTTCAACTCTCTATGGTCTTCCTACTACAAACGCACTATGCTCTTTGACCATTTTACCGCAATTTTTATTTCCTTACAACATAAGCTTTTTTACATCCTTCTTGCTTTCGGTAGATTTAACCTCTACGCAAACGCTTACGGCTTTTTGATCCGGAAAGCATTTGACACTCGCAAGGCAAGGGGTGGCAGATGGTCTTGGTGGTTGGAGGTCATCGGCGTCGCCTTCTTTTGGTGTTGGTTTGGTGCATTGCTCAGGGGCTGCGGATCGTGGGCCAACGCCCTCGTGTATCTCACTGTCTCTCACGTTGTCACTAGCCCTCTTCATGTCCAGGTAAGGCTCACCCATGACATGACATTACTCATTCCAAACCTTCCCTTCAGATCGTACTTTCTCATTTCTCCATGTCCACGGCTGATCTCGGTCCAACGGAGTCGTTTCCTCACCGTCAACTCAGGACGACAACCGACGTTATATGCCCCCCATACCTTTCCTTCGTACACGGGGGTCTTCACCTTCAAGTCACACACCATCTTTTCCCTCGCCTTCCGCGTCACAACTTGCGTGAGGCGAGCGTGCTGGTAAAGGAATACGCCAAGGAACAGGGGCTTGTCTATGCCGAGTTTGGTTTCATCAAGGGAAATGAAGATGTATTGGGTGTTCTCAAGGCAGTCGCGGATCAGGCCCGCCTTGTTGGGGTGGTTGCAGAAAAAGAAATACAGCAAGCAATTACGAACAAGGCGAAGTGAGGTCTAGTCGTATTCTCATGCGTATCTATTTCTCGCGACTACTAGAATATTCCCAGAACAGTTGGATACCCTGACATAGAACCCAAGGATAATGAGATTGTGGCTGGGCTTGGAATGTCACATACAACATCATACTCATATGAATTTTGGGAGCATACAGAAGAAAAAATGTAGTAGAACGCAAAAGCTTTCACTTCTTCTTGTTTGCCTCCTCTTCCGCTTTCTAAACAACACGAGTTTGGCGCTGCTACAGTACAGGACGGAGACGAACGTACCTTTGCAGCCCGTATTTTGCGTACACCTTCGTACCGGGCATTGGCACGAGCAATGCGGAGGGTTCTGTATGCTTCAAACGACCGCTCCTCGTCCGTAATCTTACGGGGGGGTTCGTGAACGTAAGGATTGGGGAGAGGAAGAGCAACGCGTGTCGTCTCAGCCTTGAGATCGTCACCCTGAGACCACATTCAGATACCTACGCTGAGGCAGAGGGTTGGACACCTACGGTGGAGTCGCCCTTCTTAGGCTTGGATGCCTTTCGAGGAAACACGATCAACCTCGACCTGTAGGCTTTCAACCGCTCAACATTGAGAGCTTTGCCCTCTTCGCTCAAGTTTCTCCTCCGGTGGTCGACTACTATGCCAATACCACGTGCCTCCTTGCGGTTGATACCCGCCTCCTTCAGCTCGGTCAAAGAAAACCCACGACCTTCACGGATCTTACGGTTGTAACGAACAGTCTGTCCACGAACGGCAGGACGAAGACGTGTAAGCGGGCGCACACCGAGCTTTGCAGCCTTGGCTTTACGTGCGTTGCGTCTGCGCAGCTTGCGGCCGGGTTGATCGAACCAGGTGCGCACGCGGCGCTGCCAATCCTTGTGAAGGTGATTGTTATGGAGAACTAATGCACGAGTTAGGACAGCGAGGGGCAGATGTCGACTACGGACCGTTGTTGTGTTTGAAACCCATACTTTATCTGAGAGAGAACGTCAGCCAACCGTGCTCGTCCCATCCATCTAGTGCAAGCATGTGGGATTCTCAGGACCCATGTTTCAACAACACGGAGATGGATCGCGTGAACGAGAAATGTACAGGAGACGCACCTTGATGCGTGGTTCTCTCCACGTCGCGCTGTTGACGATGAGGAGGCCAGCCTAAAGACACTCCGGACGGAAATTCCCGTAAATGTTTATTCGGCGACTCAATTTAGGTATGACAATCCATTGATCAGCGTATCGCCCCAACCGCGGCACCTGTTCCTCCTACACTGCCTATGATAGGACAGCGTGGACAGCGTGGACATGCTGTCGCTCAGTGAGTGTTTCGCTATAGATCCTCTGAAACGCGTCGCTGTCGCACTAGCTGACGTAATGTAGTCAAGGGCGTGTTGCAACTTCCTACGTACAAAAAATCGCCTTATTCCCGGGCCATTTCTGTCAAGTCGTCCATCGTTTGAGTATGCGCTCTCCCCCTGTGCCATCATTCTTATTTTTTCCTTTATTCTTTTCGTCGGCGCTATCCTTCAGTGTATCAGTTGGGTCTTCTCCAACTCAATGTGGCCCTCTAAGTGTTACCTGGACAGGTGAGTGAGCCTCTCAGTGTCTTTTGATAAGTCTATGTCACGATGATCGGTAGGGGGTCAGCCTCCCTTCCAAATCATGTTGATACCCGTGAGTGCTCTGCCTCTGGGAATCCAGTATCCGCCTTCATGCATGTCACAAGGTCTACGACATTCCAAGGAATATATCTGTACCATCCACAGCATTTAATCAAAACAAGGGCGCATATCAAATTTCGTCTCTACCATTCCTCAAGGGAGCCCGGTTTTTACTGACCATGTCCGACGCAACTGGTTTTGCAACTGGCGGAACGTCCGACTTACTTACTATGGGAGCGCCGGCCGCAGGTGCCTCCTGTGATACCTCTAATCTACCCCTCCCCTTCTCCTTCAATTTGCCTTCTTCGCTGCAACAATGCGGGTGCGTCCAAGATTCCAGGGGTTGCAACTACGAATCTCATCTGAACAACTAGCCCATATGTTTTCAATGGTTACGATGGGGCCACCTTACCTGTCACAATCGCGGTCAGTCTCTTGGGGAGCTCAATTGTACTGCTACTAAGATTTCATCCACACGCAGGCATTCATTCCAGGTGGTGATTCGTTTCTCATCCAGCCCCCGGTTTCATCGGGGTCAAGTTACACATGGACTGCCGACGTTGCAGCTGGAAATACGATTGTTTTCACAATGACCGATGCCAAGGGCAACTCAGGCGGGACTTCGTACATCGAGATTGTCGCCCTTTCCAACACTGCTAGTTGCCTCGGTGCTAATTCCCCATCCTCCACTATAAGCTCCGTTCCATCGTCCACTTCATCATCTGGCTCTTCCACATTGCCTTCCGCACACACATCTAGCGTCTCCACGGGTACCATTGTGGGAGTGGCAGTAGGTGCAGTCCTTGCCATTACGGCCATCGTTGCGCTAGCAGTGTTCTACTTGAAACGTCAACGTCACAGGCGTTCACTTTATGGACTCGCTCCGACGCGAAAACTGCGCCGTCCAAGCTCGGTAGAACTCGACCCCGGCATGGATAATTTCCAACACCCACCGATATACCCCTTTCCCTATCAAACGGATTCCACCAGCCTCCTTCCCCCCGTCATATCCGGTTCGCTTGCGACACCATCGTCATACCCAGGGACATCATCAGCGGATCCTTCGATCCATGCACCTGAAACTCAAATATATTCCCGACACGGTCGAGAAGACTCGAATAGTGACAACTTTGCTGCACTCGGTGACGTCGCTAGTTCATCCATGTCGTCTAGTGGCCGCCGGAAGGCCGCGATGGCCGGGGTGTCCAGTTACCAGCCTATTACTCGTTTCATTGTCCATACAGATGCCGAGGACCGTTTTCCCGAGGATACAGCTGAGGTCGTTGAACTTCCCCCGCAATACTCAGAACGACGAGCACCTGGGATTCGCCTTGCAGGGGAAAGGCCCGTATCATCCACGGCAGTGTCAATTGCGAATGCACAACCAGCTGATGAGCCCAATTCACATCCTCCCGAGTGATCCATTCAAGCAGGTTTCTTCACTAGATCGTGGTCAATTGCAATTTTGTGGTGGAAGCCCAATCCTAGTTCGAACATTTACCCGTTCATTCGCTAAATATCTAGAGTATTCAAATATTCATGTCTTGCCCTGGGCTTGACATCCACCCGCTCATTTCAATCTTTGGTTGTGCAGACACTCTTGTAACCCTGCATCTGTCACTTCCAGTACTTGTATCTAATATTCTCTTTGTTGCATTTCATCTTGACTATATTCGTTTCTGGATGCAGAATAACGGATTGATAACATGACAATTGTCGTCAGGAATATGGTCACTACAGTTGACAATCGGTATGTAAATGATACAGCTGGGTACAACCTGGAACGACTTGGATAGGATCAAGTCGACAGCCAGATAACTACAGTCCATGCAAGTTCTAGGTTGACATTATCCAACCAATGTCGACGCACATCACGAATTTGGTTCCATATTCCCTCCATTAAGATCCTGTCTGGAAAAAGCATCAATCATTGCATCTTGATCTTTACGTCGCTTGTGTCGCCTGCGTTTGTCGTCCTTGATGATGCGCTCAATGCGTCTGCGCGTCTTGGTATGATGTCGAGGATCAACGAGTGCGATTCTGCACCTGTAACACGCCAGCTCGATACTCGCGAGCAAACGAAGGGTGTCCGAGTTATTCAGTGCCTAAAATACTCAGATAATGCTGCCTACACAGCACAATGAGAAGCGTACATTCAATGACCACGACACGACGCGGGCGCCTTCCACACATCCGACGACGACAAAATTACCGCGCTTCTCGGCTTGCAAGTCCGACAACTGGATTCATGCATGCATTATACCGAGCGGAAAGGAAAACGAACGAGCCACTCACTTCGCCGAATGAAACCATCACCTTCCCAGATGTCATGGAACGGACCACTGGTGACAAAGCAATTAATACAATGTCCCACTAGCGGAGATTGACCCATACCGACACGCGACGACTGCCCAGCTATCTCCTGAGACACAAGGGCACGTCCGAGGTATACCCACGAGTCTTTTTCCGGTCTTCTTATGTGTACCTTCACTTGAACGTCCCGAAATTCGCGCGAGCTTGGCGGTATCGGCGCTACTACACACCATACGTGAAATGTACGCGAACACCGCGGTCAAGAAAACGGAGTGAATCAGTGGCATGTGGCGTACAGACTGTGATGAGAACATACCAGACAGAGGGGGCGCATGGTTTGCCGTACCCTGTACTTCGGGTTCAGCTTCAGGAAAAGAGACACTAGTCGCTATTATGGGATCCTCTTCCATGACATCCATCTGAAAAACCAGGTGTCATTAGCAGCCGGGGGAACGGTGAATGGAGAAATATACCCTTGAAAAACGTGCGAAGTTAGGTATCTTGAGTGGCAGTAAGTGGTGAATAGGTCACTACTTGCGTGTAGATGCCGCTTGACATTCTAATCATCACGTGACCCAATTAGCATCCCGATGGCAGACCATGTCCTATGCAGACAATCACTCTCAAGTCTCATTTTTCAGTGGTTCAACGCTCTCCGGTGGACAACGTAAAGAAATCTGGTCCGACTCTCAACTTTATGGTGCAGATGTCTGAAACAAGCTATCTCAATTCAGGAGTCAGGTAGCTACCCGCCACCAAGCAGAGGTTACGTGGGGTGAAGTGAACTTGGTTTATGGGAGTTCTCTTCGTAGGGAAAGTTGCCAACAAGTCGGAACTGCATGTGTGAGACATCAAATTGATGATCAACAACATAAATTTTGGGACGCACGTTTCACTACTTTCATCTTCTTCATTGCGAAGCGTAGAACCCTCGTTTATTCCGTTTTCCCGGGATTTCGCTTGACCACCAGAGCTTTTAATATCCCAGCATCGTACTGTCCAATCTGCGCCTCCGCTGACAAGCATCGACGACTCGGCGCTGAATGCCAAAGAATACACGGATGCTGTGTGGCCCATCATTTTCTTGATCCTCTTTCCGGACCCCAAATCCCAGAGATTTATTGCAAGATCCTCCCCTGCACTGGCGAGGTACCTACCATCTGGACTGATCGCCAGTGTAGAGAGTACTCCTTGATGACCAATGAATACCCGCACACACGTACCGCGTTGGACGTCCCATAGCCGCGCCGTCCAATCACTCGACCCGGTCGCCAGGTATAATGAGTTGGGATGAAAGCGGACGCACTGAACGATTGTATCAGCGAAAGATAAAGTATTACCACTCTACCTACATCAACGTCACCCAAGTGGCCGACATACATCCTCAAACACGATGTCCGATCCGTAGACCAAAGCCTGGCTGTCCGGTCCCGACTGGCAGTCGCAAAATAGATGCCCATAGGACTCCACTGCACATCCCAGACTGGTTGTTGATGACCCCGATAGGCAACTACATTAGACATTGTGTCCAGTGACCAAAGCCTCGCTGTCGCGTCCGCAGAGGAAGACAAAAGATATCTAGGAGGTGCTGCAGAGCCTCCGAGAGAATCGAAAGAAAGTGAATAAACTGGCCCGCTGTGACCAACAAGTTTTCGAGTCGTGGCATCTTCTCTCTCCCGAAGCCTGGATGTACTAGCTGCAGTTATATTTTTCAGATCCAAAGATCCAAGAAAACTTTAAAGCAACCTACAATTTCTTGTTAATTCTGGCGCTTTTTCATTCCGCGACCCTCTGAGTTTTTCACCCTTCAGACTCCATAAACGAATATAACTCTCCGAGAAACCAGCTGCCATTAGTGTGATATCATGGGAGAAAGCGCAACACGGGGCCCTGACATTATTCATCTCCATCGATTTTTGAACCCAGGCATAGATGACTCACCCCTCTCCCACATCGTGCAATGTATACGCACAGATACTTGGTAAAGCCCGGGCTCGCGCAGCTGCGCCATGTCCAGAACCAGGGTCCACAGAAGTCATGACTGATGGGTCAAGGCGTACGCGTTTCCTTGCATCACGTACTTTCTCTACCTCTCTTTGCACATCAATGGTTTTGAACGAAGGTGGATGAGGAAGTATGTCCGTTTCCGTTGGCGAAATAACGCCCTGAAGAGGCTGCGGCCGAGAAAAATGTACATCATACTGTGCGTTTGGATCTCTGTCCAACATTGCCTGTTCTCGGAGGACACGTTCAGTTTCCGTGCGTAAATCTTCTGATATGGGGAGAGGACCAAGTTTCAATTCCCCCTTGGAGGTATTAAAGGTGTTCGGGTTAGGGATGGCAGACACGTTCGTAGTTTGGGCGGTTTTCGGGATAAGTGACGAAAGAAGCCCAGTGGACTCTTCCCATGCGCTGGGAGACACAGCCGTCGTGCTGGCAGAGGTTACTATGAAGTATGAACACAAGACACAGGGAAGAGGAAGGCTTACTCACCGTCGAATCGCAGATGGTTGTTTACCACACGCATGACTGCCGCTCTCCCTCTTTTCCCTATCTCACCGGAAAAACCTTCACCTGCGCCAAGTGCCTCACCACCAACACCCTCTGTCAACCACCCCACAAGAAGACTGAAACCCGAGCGACTCATCCTAATTATGTATTTTTCGTTGAGGAAGCGTTGCACCAGGGGATCGTTCTGAACATGGGAAGGTAAAAGCAACGTGGAAAGGTGATGAAGAGTTGAATTATGGCTTGCCACAAGTGCAGGGGCAAATGCGGAGTAAAAACGTATCGCTGAGGAGTACATGCCAGGCTTGAGGGTCTGGTGCGCCTTCAAACAAACGAGCCACCCACCGGCTTCCTTGAAACCTTTTTGAATGAGATCGAGGTAGAAGTGACAAAAAATCGGGTATAGTATTGGGCGAAACTCGGGCTTAAAATGTGTACGTTAGAGTGATCATGATCGAATAATGAGGACGCGTGCTACCTTGTACATGTCTAAGGAGCCTTCAGCCCAAGCCTCGAGTTCCTTGAAGCCCTCCTGCTTGTCAGTGGGGTCAACAGAAAGTATATCCTCTGCCCCAACGCTGCCTAGACTCGCGATAAGGTTCTGTATGTTGGGAGGATTTCCCATAGTCGTGAGCTCCTGAAGGACATTAATGTTGTCCTTTAAAACATTCTCTCCCGGACGCGAGGGTTTCTGTGCAAAGACCGCCAAAGTCTTGAGCAATTCATCGGAAGAGACAGCCTTTTCGGCATCATCTGAGGAGCCGGCGTCGAGGGTTTCGAGGAGGGCGGTTTCTGCCTTCTTGTGACCTCGCGCGCGGAGATATTCCAGAACCAGACGATCAACTGTATGGGGTTCTTGTGCGCCTGCAATGGTGGGTGAGACACCACCCGATGACGATGGGGCTGGGGTAGCAGCCGACATGATTTGGTTTCTGTGAGACCAAGTGGCTTTCCCTGATTTGGTACTCGTGTACGCCCTGCAACAAACGCCCACAAGTGCTTGTACTGAACGAACATCAGCCAGGAGAGGTTTGATTCCAACCGTTCTGAACATCGATACCTGACCTCTTTAAAGCATCGTCTGTCTTAGCCATTTTCTAGTTGTACCACCGAGCCAACCGACAACATACCCCTTTCCTCGTGCACCATATCATGGTCAAACGCGACAAGAAGCAGCCAACCATACATCACACTCTTCAGAACGCTGTCGTCACAGCCATAAATGACCTAAACTATTCATTCTCGTTACCACAGCTTGCAGATTGGGAATCTATTGTTTCCTCCAGCGTGGACGAGAAACAGCGTTTGGAGTTCGTTGGCGATGCTATCATGCACCTTTCCGTGGCATTGTATCTTTATCGTCTCTTCCCAAATGCCACACCTGGCTTCTACACCGTGAGTCATGATCCCACAACGGGAGGTGGAGCTACCCTTCTCATCCTTATTCAGAACATACGTTCCGTTGTAAACACCAACGCAACGTTCACTCATCTCATGGCCAAGGCAGGCGCATATGAGCTTCCGTCGCAGCCCCACAGCACGAAGGCCGTAGCAGACTCGTTCGAGGTGATTGTGGCAGCACTCTACATGGAACGTGGTTTTTCGGATGTCTACGCCTGGGTTCAGGAGCAGTATGCACCATTGGTCGCCGCAGCTCGGGAATCCTATGATAAATCGTAACGTTCCCTCTGCTTCCGTCAACCCCCGTGCTAATTCACTTGGCTAGCCCCACGGCCTCGGACAACAGCGTCCCCTCTTCCTCGACGAAGCGGCGCGCAGGTTTACTCGACTCTGTGAATGCTCCGTCGCTTAAGAAAATAAAGTTGTCTAATGCCCGTAGTATGATACCGCGGAATACGCTGAGTACGTCTTGTTGTTGTTGTTTTTACCCTCTAACTGCCGTGGTCAGTGGCACAGCGTATCATCAAGCGGATGAGATCAAAGGGCAAGGTTAAGTTGTACTTTCCGACCAAGAAACCGAACCTTCCCCTTGAGATGCGTCTTCGTAGTTGCGAGCTTCGCACTCCGAGGACTCCATCTATAGTGATTGATCTTACCGCGGACAACGATGCTGAAAGTGAAGGACCAACACCCTCGAAAGCAACGCAGGCCTCTCAACCCAACCTCACTGCCCCCTCACAGAGCCTGGTATGTTAGGACCAACCATCTAAATTCGTGGCCATATCTCCGGACTCATGTCACTTGTTCTAGTCACCGTCACGTCCGACCTCTGAGCCCAGTCGAAGATTCGAGAGCGTCGACACCCTTTGGCGAGGCTCTTCATCACCACTAGATCTCCCGCATGAACCTTCTAGGTCACCTTCGTGGAGTTCCTCATGTACGGCCGCGACGACACCGGGTGACGCCGCTTCCACCGTTTCGCAAGCCAACCTCAGGAGTCGGACAGGTCTTTCCCTGCCACCCCAATTGGATCGAACACATTTGCTTTCTGGAACGTATGGGAATCCAATCGTCATCGAGGATAGTGATTCTGAAGGTTGAATCGTCGCGTACTACATCCTGTTGTTATGTTCCCCTGGCCATGTCCTTGAATGATACATAAAACAGCGCTTCGAGCAACAGTTGTCTCGCACAGCGGGTGTTAATATGGTCTCCTGGGTATGCCTCAAGTCTTGATCAGGTCATGTGATCTGATATCCATATATGGCGATAACGCGTCTTCGAAAAAGTGGTTGAGTCGCTCGTTCGCTGTCCCGACCGATGACGCAGACACGCGCCGCCCTGCCGCCCCTCGTCGACCTTGCGCCGCTCCACGCCGCCGCCCGCGTCCTCCATGATAATTTCCTCAAGGACGTGCAGTCCATCCCTGACCTCGGTGATCTCCTCCCCCGTTCGTTCTCTCCCATCCCGTCCATCCCCCGCTCACCCCCTTCTAGTTACAGGTCCACCTTCTTCCTCCTCGTACAGCGTCTTCCCAGACGACTACCGCGTACCATTTCAGAAGCGCAGACTCATCGGCATTCCTGATGCGCTCTTTCAGTACTACAACAGTGAGTTTCTTGTCTCACTCTTCGTCGCACTCACCCTCCACCAGCCACCAGCGTCACCTCCCATATGGGGCTCATCCCTGAGATAGAGCGCGTCTGGATCTCCATCGACCACAAGCTCTTTCTTTGGGACTACTCACATGGGTTCGTCCTTTGCCTACTTACACTGTCCCTCCTCACCTCCCCACAGCCAGGACATTAGCTCCTTCGTGGACCAACCAGACGTCATCACTCATGTCGCTGTAGTGACCCCGAAACCAGCTGTATTCGTTGACGAGATCTCCTATCTTATGGTGTTGTGTACTCCTGTCTCCGTTCTCCTCATTGGCTTGTCAACTTCCCCTGTTCACGAGAGCAGCCGCAAAGATATCAAGATGTATGCTACAGATATGTGCGTCTCCACGGATGTTGAAATGTCTTCTGTCGTCGGTACGCCTCAGGGCCGTATTTTCATGGCGGGGTCTCAGGATGGCTGTCTCTACGAGCTGCACTACCAGCAGTCAGAGTCTTGGTTCGGAAAGCGAGTTCATCTCATCAACCACTCTGTCAGCGCTGTTCAGAGCCTCTTCCCCCGCTTCTCTTCTCCAAAGCCAGACGGTCTGTCCCTCCATCCATTGTGATATTCATTTCTTCATCTTTCTCCTAGATCGCATCGTCTCCGTCGTCTCCGACCACAAACGCAATTGTTTGTACGCCCTTTCCGCCAAGAATGTCATCTCTCTTTATCACATTGCATCTGAAAAATCAGTTCAGCAC
Organism: Tubosaeta aff. alveolata; assembly: GCA_038094535.1. NCBI lineage: Eukaryota > Fungi > Basidiomycota > Agaricomycetes > Boletales > Boletaceae > Tubosaeta > Tubosaeta aff. alveolata. The sequence continues at coordinate 106,456 of JBBPUG010000001.1, forward strand.
ATACAGACCCTTGCTAACCTCTACAAATCCGTTCAAGAAAAAGCGCCCGCCTCTCCCGCAATAAACCCTTCCAATTTCCAGATCATCTCATTACATGTTGTTGACCCCGCCGAGTCTCACTCTGGTATGCAGCTCATGGCGATCACTATGAACGGTGTCCGTCTCTATTTCTCCCCAGCTTCCCTGGGCTTTTCGTATAATCCACCATCAAATACACAAAGCACCTTGCGTCCTCTCCAACTCATGCACGTACGCCTTCCCCCTTTGAATCTCTTCCACCCCGACGAGCTAGCCCATCCTTCAAACCGCCCATCATCCACCTCCTACAATACCCGTGTGGCACCAACAGCTGTACCATCTCGCCCATTCATCGTCTCTGGATTGGAAAACTCTTGTTATCAAGATGGTCTTACCATCTCAGCACAACCCGGCGATACTGATGGCACCGACTTTTTGCTCTGTGTGTCTCCTGACTTGACTCGTATTGGCGCCCTTGGCCAGGTGTCTACACCCAGCCAGCAGTACGCTGCTACTTCTCAACCAACTACATATCCAGCTGCCTCATACACAGGTGGAAACCCGCGCCCACCGCTGACAGAGTATGCCTCCCTCTTGGCAATCCCAGGACGAACTTGGGCAATGGCTAGTGTACCACGACCATCGTTGCCATCTTCCATCGCGCCGTCACCCGCCGTTACAAACGAGTTGGCGTTTCAGTTCTCGGAACCACCTCGACAATTCATGATCCTTACAAATGTTGGGCTCACATTCCTTGTAAAGCGGAGGGCACTAGATTATTTAAGAGCTGTTATCGAGGAGGCACAGTCCGAAGGTGCCGTTCAACCAATTATTGAGTTTAGAGATAGGTAAGATCCTATGGGTGATGTCAATGCATTCACACTGACACTCCAGCTTGCAGTTTTGGAAGAGACCAAACATGTGCCATGCTCCTTGGACTTGCCTGTGGAAACACGTTTTTGGATTCTGGCGATCATTCGACGCCTGGCACGTTGTGCACTGTGAGCACTGATGTTGCGAACATTGCGAAGCAAGCATTCTATGACTTTGGTGAACGCCCGATTTGGACCGAGAGGGTGACATATGGTACGAGTAAGTCTCTCCGGCTTTCCTTTTAGGCATACCTCTATTCGTCACTTGTAGGTGAAAGCTCCGGGAGTGCTATATTCAGTGGTCGCAGAGAAGGATTTGCCATGTACTTTGCTCGCATCATCCGTCCGCTTTGGAAGGACAAGATAACCAAGCCTAGGTGTGCATTTTGTTTGTTTGTTTTTTTCCCTCCGTAATATACGTTCTCATTCGTTTCAGCGCTTTCGGCCTTCAAAAGTTGAATGTGAACGATGACTTACTCGTTACGATCCAAAAGAATCTATACGCTCTCAAGGAGTTCCTGAACAAAAATCCCTACCTCTTCCACTCCACCCCAGGCGATCCTGCTGCGTCACGGAGTACGGTGGGCCACGAACAGGAAGCGTGGAAGGTCTATTCCGGCTCTTGGCTACAGTTGCTATCATCTGACGCTTCTCCTAGGCTGAACAAAGCTCGGTAGCCCAGCTTCAAGCTCTTTTGACAAGAACGATAGAAGCCATTTCTTTCGTCCTTTTGTTAAGTGATTACAGATTAGGCGAGCTGATAGCTCAGTGAGTATATCCTTTTGATTATCGTAAATTCAGCTTGACGTGGTGGTAGATGCGATGCCGAAACTCAGAAGCTGGTGATCGCGATGACCTATGAAGAATTGATTACCACTCAAAATGGAATCAATGCATCGCGAGCACTGGTCAACGTCGTTATCGATCAGCAGATTGGTCAGCAGATTAGCGTAAGTTCGACCTGCCTTGTCCAGACGACCTGTCTTGGTGATTTCGTCATCAGGTGGACACCATCAGCGAAGTCCTGCAGCAAAGATGCGGCTCTTTTTGTAGCACCGATGATGTCATGCTCTACAAAGTATGCAAATTTCTCAGAGCTGAATGACCATGGTTACTGACTCAGCCTTCTGTTCTAATTGTAGGCCCGAGAAAACCTCCGCAAGGCAATTGAATCACGCAATCCTGCTGAACGACAGAATTGGTTGGGAGAGTCATTGAGGTACCTAGTCCCTCTCCACCCTGTTTTTTCTTCGTCATTCACTTCTTTATCAGGTTGTTTGCGAAAGGGGCACGGATACTGGAATTCGAAAAGATCCGTGAGGTCTGCGACGAGTATCGTGAATTGAGTTACGCTAAAGGTTCGTGAGCACACCTGCACAATCCAATCTGCAGCAGCTCATTAACCATTAGGTACCATCGAACTTCCACTAAGATGTGCACAAGCCAGCGACCCCGACAATGTTGGCCTCGAGTATTGGTTGTCGGGGTGCCAACTCCATGACGATCGTGCAAAACTATTTAAGAAACGCACTGAATGCTATCAACTCGTCCTCCGCTCACTCGATTCGTTCGAGAAGGCATCACGTGCTCAAACACCCAATGAGGACTTCGACACGATCCGCAACCACGCATACACACTAGCATTTTCCAGTGGCGATGAATTATTCCATTCAACGCTGTACGACTGGCTGATTGACAAAGGGTTGGCTGATGAGTTGTTGGCTGTATGTATGCCTCGACCTCCTCGAACTATTGAGTGCTGACAAGTGTGAAGTTACGGCCCCAGTACCTTGAAGCACACCTTCGTCGGGAGCCTGTCACACTTCCCAAGTATCAGTTATTATGGCAGTTTTACGTCAAAGACGGCCAACCAATGCGTGCTGCTGAAGTGCTTGCCATTTTGGCGGAGTCTACAGAGTGCGCTAAAAGGACCCTGACTAAAAGTTGCTGATTCGAACCGTTTGCAGTATTGAACTGGACTTGAGCACGCGCATCGAGTACTTCACTCTTGCCGTCGGAAACGCCAAATCGCATCCAGTCACGGCGGGTGGCAGGCATGAAACTGCTATTGCGTTCCTCACGGACCTCGAAGAAAAACTTGATGTGGCTCAGGTCCAGCTTGAGGTGTATAATGCACTCATTCCTCATGCGAGCAACCCCGGTGAAGAAGGTCACAGGATTAGACAGTTGAACAGAAAGCTATTTACTATGTCCGAGGTACGCCACCCATGCTTTTAACTTGAACTCGTCTCACCGCAACCTCCCAAGCTCTACCAGTTATACGCAGAGCCGTTCGACCTTCCGGTTATGAAACTTCTCATTCTTCACGTGTCGGAGCACCGAGATGAACATATTGTTCGGCCCGTATGGGATCGGATACTTGAAGACGGTAGGGAAATGTCCGCTTGTACAGCTTGCGTTGTTGAGGCCTTGCCCAGCTTTGGAAAAAGACGCGGACGCCCAAACACACGCTGATCACATCATAGCCAGTGTTACTCCCCTAGGAAAGCGCTTCTACCCGTCCGAAAGTGCTTTCCCGCTGCGTGAGTCCACGATTCCCTTCTTTCAACTTGGCTTCCTAGACGCCTGCTTTCAGGATATGTCGCGATGCTGCTCATTTCATTTTCATTGCGGAGCAGAGCACAGCTCCCGAAGGGTTGGGCTTCCCGAGTTTTGGTTCAATGCGGCGTACCATACGCAGAGATATGGGATGTTTTGCATGACATGTACGAATCTCATGTGAGTAGTCTTGCACTTCCTGTGCTCAGTGGGTTGCTAAGATCGTATGTCAGGTCCCACCCTTCAACCATCAGGCCAGCGTTCAGGCAATTTCCACAGACATCGCTGTTCTGCTCAGTGATTGGTTGGAAGAAGCCAAACGACCGCAACCATCGGCTACACGTGCGGAGCTCCCTGTTGGACGAATAGATGTAGCCGTTGGTCAATATCTGGCCGAGTTGGACTCGAGTAACGCTGAGACGAGAGCCATATACGAAGGCATCAAGCGCCAATTACGGCGGAATTGGTAAATGGATACTGCGCTTAGACTGCTCGATAATTATCTACATGTATCTGAATCCTAGCGGCATATCTCAATTGGCCTCAAGAATTGAGTCTTCGGCCCACGTCAGAAACCACTTTGTCCACTTGCGGGTATAGCCATATACTTTATATAACGCTCTGAAGGTGACATGAGCCATCTTGCGAATTCGGGCCAGTCTCGCTACTGACCTCGCGGCGCCGATAATGACGAAGATGACAATCACTGCAGCAGCGAGGTCTCTTTCGTTTCCCCTCCTGGTCCTGTTGCCCCTCCATCGTGCAATCCATTGCAGTGGACCCATGAAGGGGAGTGTCAAGATCATGTGGATAAGTGACCCGACCCCGACCATAGGAAGCCCAAGCAGGAACCTGCGGACGAAACGGCCAAGGAAGCCAGGAGGTTGGAGACGAAGCGGCGTGGATGCCTTGAGTGGTAGGGGAATCTGGACCTCTGGTGGCAGGATGTCCATATCACGGAGAATTCGAACAGCCGCACGGACTACATCCTGTGCAACGTCAATCGGGGAGACAAAAAAGTATGACGTCCCAAATACGGACTGCTCCTCTATCGAAGCAAGAAAGTAACTGGTGACATATGATGAAAGCATGACTAAAAAGACAAAGAGTATGGAAGATAAGAAGCCGACGACAACTGGGGGTTTGACATGAGCAGGCAAATGATCGATCGACTAGAACAGGGGCACCTGCCTGGATTTGTTCCCAAACCGTATGCCTTGGTCCGCGCGAAGCGGTAATGAAAATGGCATTGAGGGCAACGCCAAAATGCGTTGTTGGAGTTTGATGATAATCTCCATTTCTGCAGACACCTGACGTGAACGTACTTGTGCGCGCGCACGCGTAATTAACAATACAGCCGCCTACCAGCTTGACTGTGCTTGCTTACACTAATGGTGCCCGCACAGAGGCATGGCTTGAACAGTCTTCCCAAGGACGGGTCTGACTCGTCGCTATCGTAGCAAATGCGGCACTGTCTCTCGGAATGGGACTTGGGCTGGTGTTGGTGTTGGTCAGACATGTCCACGTTGCATGCAGTGCGAATTCTGCGATACCTGTAGACCCGTCAGACGTCAAATTCAAGCACGCACAACCGCTAAATGTTCCTTACTACACGTTGTTTTGGGTTACTGATTGAAAGTGTAATAGTAATACGTGTCCAAGACCGAGAGGATGTTTGGGAACCGCTCACTCCGACAACTTTGACCCGCCATTCACTTCAAATATTTTTCATTCCTCTGATCACAAGATATGAAGCTCAAGAGTAACAATTCAATGGATGTTCATTGCATTTGCAGGGCCGGTGCTGACACGCGGTGAATATTTGAAGAGCTAAGCCATGCCGCCATCGATGGTGCATCGACTATCGCGTTCTTTAGGCAGCGTGTCCTCCAACGATCCAGTTTACGTCTGACATCTTGATCGCGTCCGTTTTTCCTAGGTGATAATATTGCCGGGCCATTCCCCCATTTGAGTCGTCCTGGACACGAGCCTTCGAGACCCTCTTTTTCCATCATGTCTGGGGACTTATCCACGACCTCGTTCGGCATAACTTCTGGCTTTGATCCGACTCAGGGATGGCTCCTTTGCGCAGCATTGTAGGGGCACTATTTGGGGCAAAACTGTATCTACATGCTTCACGGAAGCATCGAGTCAATCGGCGGAAGACGCTCCAACTATATTGCACCATTTATTGACTATGCAAGGTGTTTTTCCCCCACTGCTGTCACAACCTATTTTTTGTCTCGTATCAAGTCCCTCATGGAACTGAGGTACTTGCCAACGTTGGCCTTTAGTTAGAACGCAGCCTCGTTCGTCGTATGCCTTCCAGGTTAACGGTGAGATGACTCTTAATTCGATATTATGCTGAGATTCTGCTCGCAAGGGGATAATTTCAAGGAACCTACTAGCTGAGGAACAACGCATGTTCGGCATCTCGGATTTTTCTTTCTTTTTTCGGCTACGATTTACAATGCTGTGACAAAGCCCGAATGACCGGAGGAGTCGAGGACAGGGTTCTGGTAGCCTGGAATTCAAGCAAACTTTTAAGGCCGCATCTCCGATCGTAGAAAGGGCACTAGTGTCTTTCACGGCCACACTGGGATCTCGGGGGATATACGCGATTACTCTGGCGGCACACATTGGTATCCAACACAAGATACTTTCTGGAGATAAACGATGTGCAACGGACAGATTCAAATTGCAACCTCGTGGGCCTGATCAAAGTGCTACCGAGGGCCGTAGAAGATGAATCCTAATACATAAGAATGCCATTCAGGATGTCTCTTGGTAACAACAATTACCGGTGGTGAAGCTAGACAGGTTTCGATGTTGCAACGAAGACAGGCGAATGAACGCACACGGTTCCATATAATTGCCTGAATTCCAGTAGACGCCGGCGACTTCCGAACTATTTCTCGCAAGGCGCTTCCGAAAGCCGTCAACCAAGCTTCTTCCAGACTTTGTTGCATCAGTGAGATTCATTGCCCTTAGAAGCACCGCGGTTGTAACTTGGTTGTGATGGTTACAGTGATAGTCTTCCCAACAGACGTCTTGAATTACCTTTTCTCATTCAAGTTGCTCCAGCCCGCTTACCCTGGCTGTGGTTATGGGGGCGGGTGCCTCGCACGACTTTGGTGGGTCTCTAGAACCGTTGTGACTGGGCTACAAAATTTGTATCGACCCTATCGTGGCTAGCGCACTAGCTCATGAAAACGATTAAAGATCTCTGGAAGTTATCGGGAATATTTTCAAGGCAAGTACGCCCTACAGCATTATTATGGAAGCTATTTAACCTCTCAATTTTGTGGGTGAAAAGTGACAAAGGTTATTGACACTTCGGCAGGCTTTCAGTCAGATCCCCGCAAGGTTGTGCGAGTTTAGCTTCTTCTCCCGCCGCGCCGGTCTGACAGCTGCGATGAAGCTTCAGGGACAATTCTAACGTCGGTTTTGTTTGGTAGCAGATCTGCGGACATTGTTCTGCCTTGGTTTAGTTGTTCATTGTTCCTGTTCGAGATCCAGTCGGGCGGTAGCAGGACTGATCGCGCACTTTTTACGTGGCGACTGAACCACCCAAACGGCCCTACTAGACCAATGAACGGTGCGTTTCCACTCGCGTTTAGAACTAACTTAGCCGCTTCATTTAACTGGGAAAGAAAAGAGCCCTTTGGAGCGTAGTCCCTGTCATTCGATGCGCATTCACCGTCCATATATCTACCTGACACACAATGTAAGTTCAGCCATCCATCAAATTTTCGAGAATGGAGGCCAAATACCCTATCCCTAGCAATGACCAAATTCTTGCGCTCTCTTGCAGTAACGTCGGGGTGGGACCAGGCGGGACCACCGCAATGCTCGCGTATGTGTCTCGGTCTTTCGTGTCTAGCCTTGTCACCTCACCGTCATTGCCCCAAGTCGCGTATCTGTTGTCGACTTCAGGGGCGATGTAATATTAGATACCTTTGTGGCCCCGACCATGCAAGTTAGCGATTACCGAACCACCACGACTGGGATAGAAGCCTCCCATCTACTGGCTCGTAGGTTGACATTCTTCGTCACGGTGTTGATTGATTCTTACATCTATTTTACCACTAACGTAGACGACATACCCACATTTGATCGGGTTCAACAGCACGTTGCAGAACTCATCAAGGGCAAAGTGATTGTCGGACACAGCCTATGGCATGACCTCTCGGGTAGAGTGCACGCATTTTTGGCTATTTTAGCGGCTGAGCTCATTCCATGGCTGCCATCGGGGATAGTGTTGGGTATCCCACATCCCGCCGTCGCGACACGCGATGTCGCGTTGTATCAACCTTTCAGAAACGCTCTGCGATCACCCAATCAAGTGGTTGGTCTGCAAACCCTTATGTGGCATCTCATGTGTCGCCGTTGTCAGGATGGCCACATACATCCCGTACGTTTGTTCATAATTCGGCGGTTGAGCACAAATGTCGCGTGTTGTGGCGCAAGATTACTCAACAACAGGGCCTTTCGATTCTAGGTCGAGAACGCTCGAGCATCCCTTGATTTATACCGTACGGTCGCGGCAGAGTGGGAGCTGGCGATATCCCTGGGCAACTGGCCATCCTGCCTCCCTCCAAGCACGTTTTCGAGGTGCTACTTGTGATGTCACCCCTTGCAAACTTCTTGACACTGCCTCTTTCGTTAGCCATGCTCCAACGCGTAGTATTCCTCTAGCATCGAAGCGTCTTGTGATATAATGTACTCGTAGTCCCCTACCAGCTCTCCGTAATGCGAACAATGATCGAACTGAATGGCAGAACATGCACGATCGACGAGAGATTGTTATCAAAGCAATTCTCCACTAAAGAAATTACACTGTACTGAGGTAACATTTGGGTAACGTCGCAGCCCATTATGTATCTTTTGAATGGGGCCTCGATTTTGACTGTCGTCGATACTTGTCCTCTATCAGACGCCATCTTCGATGCTCACTCCCCCGTCGACTAAATAATGACCGCCAACGTCTTCGTTTAGATGCGTGGATTATGCGAGGAAAGGGATTATTGGTAATTCTGCAGCGGTGCTCCAACCTTATCATCGCCTCGACAATGTCAAGGCGGCCTTCTTTGAGGGCAAGACTTGCGACGCGCCGTCGGACCGGGCTAGACTGAGAGCGTGGACCCCACCTCTTTTCAAAGAGACGTAGACAGTGCAGAGCAAGCGTGCCACCCTGTCGGCAGTTGCGCAACGGTTTTAGAAGTAAGGACAGGGTCGCGGACGAGGGCGTCAAACCGGGGTGAGCATGCAAGAATTTATAGAGGATACGACGCTGGGAAAAGTGTTGTTTCAGTCCGGGTTTTCGATGTCGGGCAACCACAGAAAGATGAAGGTTAACGAGATCAAGGAGTCTGCGCCGATCGTGCCGTCCGAGTTTGGAAGGAAGGGATTTCAAGTACGACAGCGCAGTAGAGAGTGCCAGGGTCTCCTGCCCTACTTTACACATAGTCTGGGAGATGATGAGGATGGCTCTGGGTTGGATGCGGACAGGGTCGGAGGAAGCAAGCAGAGGCGAAACTCGCATGAGGGTTTGGTATTGCGACAGTTCGACGGCAGGTTTCTGGCATGGACGAGGCAGAAGGCGCTTCCGAAGGAGCGGATCCTGGAGTGCCATGTTGGGGTCGGCGACAATCCAGCGGCGAAGGGCACCACGCTGCTGCGAGCCAAAGAGCTCCAGCCACAAAGGGAGGGGGATGGAGTTCAGAGGTAGCCCTGTGGTCACACTTTGCTCTCCGGAGAGCTGCAAGACGCGTTTCCAAGCATCATTCCATCTGCCCGTTCTGACGAACCACCTGACATGTAATTTCCATGTTTCCATGTTCTCTGGCGTTGACTCGGCGCGCATGGCACAAAACAGGCGGGCGACCGACGCGAAAGACGCGCTCCGCAAAGCCAGACCGATGAGAAGATTGAACGACTTGGTGGAGTGCAACGCTTTTGGCCGATCGAAATAATAGTCGATGGCTTTACGGACGGAAAAGGGTGGATTGGAGGTGATGAAAAGCAGGTTTCTGTATAGAGCCTGCCTAGAAGTGGGGGGTTGAATCGCGGGGGCTGCTGTGAGGTTGCCAGTGCGTTGTCGGTTCCGTGTACTCGTCAACTTGAACGGGCGAGTAGCGGCGAGTCCAGTGTGGACGAACCTACCAAGCCTTTGCATGCGATGTGATACACAGCCACAATAATGAATTAGATGATATGGTACAAATGTGAGTAGGAAGTGTACAATCATGATTCCATTGGGTGCATCACATTCCGTCCTACAAGCCATCCCACCTTGCCAACCCACCGATCTCGTACTTCCCTCATCACTCCCCATCCCTCGGGACCCCTCGCCTCCGCAAATTCATCCAGCGACCTCTCCCAACCCCTCGCCATCTCACCACCAAACATGCCCCCCTCCCGATTGACTATTTGATCAATCCGATCAACCCATGCCGTCCACTCCTTTGACAGCCGCGGAAGCAGAAGCGGTGCCAGCGAAGCCTGCGTAAGCGGAGGCTGGCGCGTTATGTGTGTGGTGAGAGCCGAGAGAAAGATGAACGTTTCTGACGGGTGGGACTTGTCTTTGTGCTGCGATTGCAACACAGCTGAGTGCCCACGAGACCACGAATCCGATGGGTGTTGCGAGGGCGTCTGCGGAGAAGAGGCATAGGAAAAATATGGGACATACGACATGCATGCGGAGACGAATTCATGAATGTGCGGTCGAAGTCGAGAGAGGACGTATGACTCTCGCATTCTGCTACCGTCATTTGCTCCACCGTTCCTTTGGTCGTCGTCCATGCTTGAACCGAAACCTGGCCGTTGCGAGTTGGATCCAAATCCGAACCCAAGAGACGTCGTGGCAGGAACTGACGAGAAAGTGGGTGCGTTTGTGTTTGAATAAGGATAAGCATCCCGCAGTTTCCTGGCAGACTGTTCCAATGCCTGTATAGCCGTATCCAACGTTGGGCGGGGTATAAGGGGTAATATGAGTGATTTAAGTGAGGGCTGGATGTTTATCAGAGAATTCAAGAGTGGCAAAAGAGCCTGCGGCGGAAGGCTGGCTATAAACTAACCCATCAGAGTCTCAACGTGAACGGACCAGCAAACAACTCTGACCTAACAAGACACCGACGTCAACGTCGCCATCTGCATCTAGGTTTTTACTCGCTCTTGACGAGTGTTGGTCCTTGGACTCATCATATTGCGAAGAGACCTTGGCACGCTTTGGAGCAGCTCTCTTCGGTCGTTCAGGAGTGGGACTGCGGTCCATCGTCACGTCCCTCGCGACTTGCCGATTAGATTCGCCATCGTCTTCTGGCTCATGACGGCGTTTCTGCATGCGATGAGTGACGGGTGGTAGATTTATGTGCGAAGCGAGCTGCTGGAAGGCAGAGGGTTGTGTGTGGCCAGGGGTGTAGACGGGATGCTTGCTCGTCCCCGCAGGTGAGTTTCCAGAGAGCCCAAAGCTGAAACCAAGGCGTGGGTTGGATAGGTGAGTTGATTCATGGAGAAAATTGAGTGGTGGGTGGACGACATTCGCCATGGTAGAGGACAGGTGGCAAGACGTAGGCGGTCCGCATACAAGCCTTGAGGCCCACAGATTGACCGGCCCTATGCACGTCACGTGGTTATATAAAATCACTACTCTCTTTCAAGTTTCTTCACACTACTCTCTTGTCAAAGGTGAGTTTCTTTTCCGCCAACCATCGTTGTGATGACGAGTAACTTGAATCGCTACTTGGAAGCCTTCATTGGCTCATGACCTCTTTTTATATACCCAAATTTCTGAGTTTTCTGTGTTTCTTCCTGATTGTCAATGCTGACGGTTTTGTGTCCTAGCTCGATGGATTTCGTTGTGAGCACTCTTTCCCTTCGGCCCAACATGATGTAACAAATAGAAGTCAAGCACTGATCTTGTCTAAAGGACAAGCATTGATGAGCTTCCATGCTAATACTGACCTCCCCTACATCATCGAGTATTCATATCCAATGGTGTACTAACAAACACTCGGCAGATTCGTAATGACTACGTCGCGTTTTATGTGTCTAGTATATGAGTGTCCCTAAGAGTTTGTCCATAGTGTGTTTGCCAACCACATTAGACTCCCCCATACCATAATCTTTTGTTTTACATCCAATCGTTGCGTTAATGGTGTGCTCGACCAAATCTTGGAAAAAAATGCGGGCTGGCGAGGACCGGTTCCTTCAGCCAGTCGGTCTACCCATCGTTGTGGGCGATGGGGACGCTCTGGGGTTGCGGATTCATGAATATCCGTGGCCAAGAGTACAACTTCCGAGTGAGCATCGACAGAATCCGGCACTGCGCTACTTGGCATGTTGCGGGTCATGGGAAGCGTGTTCTTTTCATCTCCGCATATCCAACTGGTAATTTCTCCAGTAGCCCATGCTACCTGGTGGGATACATAGATGAAGATGATCGTTGAAAACACGAAATTGGTAGCGCGCCATCTCGTTCCAGGGATAAGCAGCAGTATACCCTTGGTGTCCGCTGCAAGCCATAGATGAAACTGTAGGATAAACGTCTCCAGCGAACACTTGCCAATGAATGCAAAAGCTCGGGATGAATACGACCGCATGAGGGGAGTAGCGTTGCGTAGGGTGACAAAGGCAAGAATGGGGAGGAACGAGATATACGGGTGCCAAGCGTTGTATGTGAACTTGCTCTCCTGCACAAGTTCAAAGTGCGTGAACCATACGAGGACTAGCACAGACATCCCGACCGATACGCGCATAAATATGGGCCACATGGAGTGCTCCACGAGACGTTTGTCTCGTATCTTGATGGCGATGACTGCGGCAAGCATGCCACAGTACACGATATACTGATCGAGCGATACCCGGAAGGTCCATTCGTGTGCCGACCAATGGATGAAGAAAACGCGTTCCAAGGCTTCAAAGAGTCCCTTCATGGGCCAACTCTGGTTCACGAACGCCGCGAATGTACTCATCGACAAGCAGATCTTGATGAAGAGGAATGGCGTATTGTCGTTGAATTGTGACCCAACCCACAACGTCAAGTAGATGACCAGGAACCACATGGAAACCAGCGGAGTAAAGTAGTAAGAGAGATAATCCGTGTTCATGGTATAGGCAAGTGTCAGCGTCAGTAGATTCAACCGTACTAATATCTGCAAGGGATGGCCCTCAGTACAACCTCCAACCAAAGAAGTTAGACGTACCCGAACAACACGGAGAAAGCTAAAGTCGGCTTTCTTTAGATAGAATGTTGTGTGGCCATACCCGGTCATGAAAAGATAGGCTGCGACAAGAACTCGGATGGGGTTGTAGATCCCAGGTATCTTGGAAGCACCCAGATAATGATATATGAGAATTGCAACTGACCAAAACCCCGTCAGAAATATGGTCATAGGAGATGAGGCAACATACACTGCATCCATCCCTTCCACTCGTCGGTCTGGTCACGGTTGAGGAATCCAAGGTCTTTGTCAGCCCTTCGAATTGTTGCCAATCCGATCGTAAGCGAAGCCAGACATAAGAAGCTAAATGTCCATGGATTGAACTGCTTCTGCTCCTTGAGCCACAATCCCGTGCGGTCCGCAAGATAGACTATGCATATGAATGCGCTGAAGATGGTCGCTGGAAGACAATGTTTGGCGCCTAGATGGATGTCAGCCAGCACGAGAATGTGTCCGACAAAATGGTACCCACGAGAGAGGAAAATGGTGGTACAGCTATACAGGAACAGACTCACAAGCACAACAGATTGCACTGGCCCTGGCCACGGGTACTTTCGGCAACAGGTTTTATCCATTGGTAGCGTCTTGGCCCATTGGTCATTGCATCGAAGGTTAAGAAGTATGTTTGCTTGAGCCTTGACGATGGTTTCAGTGAAGTGCAAACCGTCTTGGGTTTGAGAGTCATCTAGCATTTTGTTGAACGCTGATGGGAGAGAAATCCGCCCAGAGGAAGCAGCTCCCCCGAACGGCATCCAGGAGTTATTTGTCGGAGGCTTTATACGGTGGTATAGGTCAGAATTCATTGCATCTATGTCGGAGGAATGCATGGTATTAAATCGTTCAGGTGATAATTTTGAAGGGATGATTTCTTCAATTGGCAGAATTACGACTTCGTCAGCTGGTTTGATGTGAGCTCCATTTATCGCTTCGATGTGCGCTTCGATGTTGGCCTCCCACGCTGAGAGCCCCCCGGAGGTGTCGGCATACCTGAGGTACCAGAGCCCTGAACCAAGGACAAGCAAGGCCGGTCGCTCAGGCTGCCTATCAGTCGAGAGTTGCCCTGACAAAGCTATCAGCTCAAGCGCGGAAGTCGCATTCAGGAATGGATCCCAAATAAAGTCAAGTTTCGTCTGAGATGCAGCAACAAAAGAATGGTCCGAATGTTTTGCGCTGTCGTTCGGAGGTTCTTTTGGAAGCGTGGAATCAATGGTATGCATGAACTGAAAGAATAGTCCCCGGGTTACTGAGTCGCCAATGAAGACGACTCGCCGAGCCGACAAGCATTGAGAGGCATCTCTAGGTTGGTACGAATGGAGCATACATCCTAGCATGTAACCTCAACTGGGGCAAGTTAATTACTGCGGGAGGCTTACCCTCCGGCTGCCAATTATGATGCGCACTGTCAAGCCAACTTCCGGAAGATAGTAATGCGCCGCAACGTATTGGATCATATTGGTCTGAGTAGACGCAGCCGTGAGCAGCAAGGGCATGGTGATTGAAAAACGGCGCACCGAAGAGGACGACTCGCAGCGCTCCAGCCATGAGCGCACACGCTAGAGAGGTCAACGCAAGGTAGTGATACCATGACGGGTCGAGAGAGGATGTCTTTTTTGCTGTCATTGCAGGTGTCACGCAGGGTTGCTCCAAAGACCATGTCCGACAATATTACGACACCGCAGCGGTGGCTATTCTTACGACACAAGTCTGGCAGTATGTAAAGTCCCTCATTTATAGCTTAGAAGTCCATGTTCATGATGCTATGAATCAGGCAAAATATCGTGTGCATTGGCGCACACAAAGTGCCTCAAATGCTTGTCCCACCAGTCGTAGTAAATCCTATTATGCAACACTTAAAACAAGCAAAGAAGACCAAAACTGTTCCTCACCAGTTCCACGGCAGTAGTCGGTTAGGGAAGTAGGTATGCAAGACAAGTACCGACAACCAGAGCATGCTATGAAATGTTGGCTCCAAATAATATCAATGTTTGCACACACGCACCGGCATACGGATCGGAAGTGTAAAAATTTCGGACCAGCACCACGAAAAGTACGACGGCCAATGGAATGGCAGCGATGCGCAACGCCCACATGATACTTTTGTGCCGCTTCGAGGGACTGACGACGGGATATAATGTAGTACCAACGAGGAGACCCATACAAAGCCCTCCCAGATGGGCTAGTAAAGTGTTAGCGCGTGTGAGTAGGTCAGCTGGCGCACGAACCGAAATTGTCAATATCTTTTTTTCATTTTTCATACGTGAGTCAACTGGGAATCTGGGGGCACTAGACACAGATGCTTACATGGAACATAACCGAGGGCGATGCCAAACAAGAGCTCCACAGTCATCCAAGCCAACTAACAATATCAAGTTTCAAGATTACGAGGTGGTAACTACGACGTACCCTGCGACCGGGACGATAGTGATATTTCCAGTGGGCAAATAGGTCAACCCAAGTCACCGCGACGGTCCCGAATATTGCTCCACTTGCACCGACAGATGGGGCACCAACGAGGGAAAAGTTGCCACCCAAAACATTACTTCGAGGTCATCAGTACTTTCCGAGCCTCATGGAAATGAGCCATACCCAAAGATTCCGGCAGCAAAGTAAGTGATCAAAAATCCCATAGAACCCATCTCGCGCTCAATCTAATAAAAGACAAAGGATTAACGACGCTAGTAGGCATGAAAGAATGGTCACCTGTGCAGATATCGTTAATTGCGCAAGCATGTTCAGAAGAATGTGAATAAAGCCTGCGTGCAAGAATATGGGCGTGATGAACCTAGAAAACTTGGTTAATAGTCCTCAGGACCACAGTAATTGCCTACCGGAACCATTGATTTGGGACACCTCCCTGGAATCCCCCAAAGCCACACACTTCCTCGATAGTACAAAGGATGTTCGGTGGGTTCGCCGTGTCATTGAGACCTTCAAACGTTCAGCATACGAAAATGTATACGAATCACCATCCGTACATGGCATTTGGGTGGAAGACGGTAGGCCCTGCACAGACTTCATGCACGGAGGAAAGCGAGCGCCAAGATTAATCAGCGCGCTCTCGGACGGTCCCAACATGGGATTTACGACGGGCTGGGAGATGATAAGAACAGTTGGCGGGAAGAATGTGGTCTGACTACCTTAAAGGACACTGGAGTTCCCTGGGCCCGGCTGTTCACTACAAGTTCATTAATGAATACACCGACCATTGCAATAGTGAGCGCATATACTAATGACGTTTGAGCAGAAAGCCGCCGCATTTAGAAAGCCGACACACCGGCGAAAGGACGCTTCTGTCGCGGGATTCCCCTCTTCTTATCCTCGATCCGTTGCTCCATAGGGTATTTCCCAGCGCCAAGCAAGCCCATGAAAGGAGTGTTCTTCTCTGGAACGGGTTTTGAAACAACCCCTGACGGTTCCGCATACTCTACGACCCATGGGCTCAGTACATTTCTACTAAGAATCGGTGGCGTACCCAAGTCCTGGTAACTTGACGTTTGACCCATGTTTGCTGCATTATGAACCAGTGAGATATCTGATTTTTCGATCAATGACGAGGGGTGGAAGTCGTCATCACGGTACGGCACATTCATCGCGCTATCGTTGGGATTAAACAAAGTATCGTCTCGTGGGGTAGGTGTGGGAAGGCGGCTGGGAGTCTCGAACAACGGGGAAGCATTGTGCTGACGGTAGTCAGCCGCCAATGACACAGCTTCTGTTGGTCCTGCGAGTGAATATACCCTGGTTGGATCTTCTTTTGCTGGGATACCGTTGGTACGGTCGAGGTCACCTGCGTTGAATGGCTCATCGTGTGCACCATCACCGAACGGATCATTAAAACTTCTAGTTGATCTGGTATAATCGTACGCCATTTCAAAGGCGAACAAAAAAAAGACAAGAAAGATGGAAGGTTGGAACAAGCACAAGTGCCCATACGCCGCAGTTACAAGCTCGCCAATCTGCGGCGGTGGAGCTTTCGCACGCCAAGGTTGGAGCTTTCCAATTGCGTTGTAGTACAACATTCAAGACATATGAAATGATCACTTTATAATCCCTCGCTTTCACCCCACCGTTTCAAGAGCGTGTTGCTTGGCTGACCGAACGGATCCAAAACCTTTCTTGCAATCTCCACTCCTGCAACTGGGAGATCGGTAGGATCAAGCAATCCAAGCTGGACAAGTAAGCTGGCTTGATCCCAATAACTTGAAGAAAAGCTTGTTTTCAGAGGTAGTGGAAAGTGCTAGACGGCTTACAGGTGCCTAGAAGATGAGATTCAGTTTCGATTCAGATTAAAAATGATGAAAATCTCAAAGAACAGCTTGTCCCCCCTGAATGCGATAACGCCAACCATAGCAATCTCCAGTGACTTGCCTGTGGGGGGGACTCCGGGTAGAAAACTTTCCACTCGTTGAAAGCAAATCGTCGTGATCTATATGAGCACGTACTAATCGATCTCCTACGATATCAAGATATAACACTGGAAACATGCTACAAACTGCAAGGCTCACCGAGGTGTGAGAACACTTGATAATCATTTCATCCACAACCCTATCGGCACCGACTTTTCATTAGATTAATGATCGAAATCCTATTCACTTGGCCTGGAATCTCACTGGTTCGGGAAACTGTGATAAGTTCAAAGTTTTCGGGAGTAACCTATGCTCGGTCAAGAAGGAACAAGTAACTCGGCCAATACTAACTGTTGTGAAGTGGTGCTATGTGGGGCATGGTTTAGATAAGTACGTGTTCTTCGCTAAATCGGGTTAACCTTGTAAAACCTCGAAAGGTCATCATATCCAACGCCGCCCGTCATGGTAGGAACATGGTTGACATATGGTGTCTCTACCTGGTGGGAAGGTGGGTCAAATCCAAGCTGGTGAACGCAGTCTGACCATTGTTGCCATAGTCTCTGAAAACAGTGTTCAACGAAGCTATGACACATAAAATGCTTTAACATACTTGATGCATCTCGTTCCACGAACTCGTAATAAGTGTGCATGTCCCACAATTTCTCCAAGTTGAAATAAGGGCCGAGATAGTGCCTCAGTTTCTCCAAAGTACGAGTCAAGGAAAGATTATTGGCTGAGCGGGAGTAAGCGTCAACAAAGCGCGGCTCTTTAACCGTGCCCCGAGTTGGAGGCCCTGCAGAGAAAGGAAAAGGGGGAGAATGAGGAACGAATGGATATGAATATGCATTGACAGGGGCGCGTGAGTGAGTCGGCAGAGTATAACCCAGATTAGCCTCGAGATGTACAACAGACGCATAGAATTTCTCCTGAGAGAACGCCAGGTGAAAGGTCACCCTTTCAAATCATTAGCATTTATATGCAGTACGCGACGAGACTCACGGTAAATACTGTGATTCCGAGTCTTTGACTAAAAATCCCGGAGAGAGGTCTTCTGCGCTTGGACAAAAGTAGACGCAAACCTTGAGGTCTGCAACGAGGGTGAGAAGCCACGAGGAGAGCTCATCAGCGCCTTCGGAGGTGAGACCATAGGTTACAAGACCCCATGTTGGTATCCTACTACCCTTATCAGTCAACATCATTTTTGCATCATCCAAAATGTTGGTGAAAGAGGCGCTGGCGTCTGGTGGTAGGGGATATGTCAAGTGAATCACATCGTAGCCCTCTTGAGAGAACTGCGCATCACGATGTCAGTGATACGATGTAGATATCGGCTGGTACTGATAGACCTGTTCACACCAAGTAGTTTGATCATGTGGAAGTAAGACCAAGAGAGTCGGGGCCCTGACCACGGAGACCACAGAATTCTGGTAGAGGTGGACCCATGATACAGTAGTCGAGAGCATGATGAGTTGGTTAAGTCCTCTGATGGGTTTGATAAGTAAGGGTCTTCGGATACTTCCGACTTGAAGCGAACATTACAGTCAAACCTCGTTGCTTTGAAAGCACTGCCAAATTCCCACTTGATTAGCTTAAACGGATACACTGCTCGACATGTCTACTTAGCAAATAATGAATTCGAGCATACAGGTCAATAGGTCCATGATGGAGGAGACAAGGACATTGAAACCAGTGCAAGATGTTACAAGGGTGATGCGAGTAGCGTAAATTGGTCCCCGAGCAGGCTTGTGCGGTTTTTGCTCCTGGAAGATGGTTTACGAGTGAGAGGGGTTAGGTGCGTTGGTGTCTGGACAGCGGTAGCATTGATCTGAAGGTCTTCATCGTTGACAGGAGACGGGGGGGATGAGGATTCCATGTGTATTGGTCTCGCCCACCTCGATGGCCTGAAGCTGTCGAGCCACCGCAAAGTATCCACGCCGACTTCACGAACTCGATGGCTACGGGAATTCCACCCCATCGACCCTACTATATCGGTTCGGCTCAGAATTCGAGGTTCGACTTGGTGAGTCGTCGCGCGTCTGGAGGAATCTATAAGATGCTGTTTGGCTGGCGCGGCGGATAGCATACGGGGATCGGATGGAAGGAATAATGGTAGCATGTAACGGGAATCCAAGAGTTCTCCGAGCACCTGAGGCGCCTTGGCGGACTCCCATGATGTCTGATCGAAGGTCCTGTCGAACAAGAGGTCGATATTGTGCTGCATTGCGGAGGTATCCGCAGTGGATATGCTGGGAGATTTCGTACTTCCAGATCGGTCAGTAAGGGAGTTCTCATCGATATCTCGTTCTCGTTCCCGCTCATTGATCTGCAATAGGCTCAATATCGAAACGATTGACGTTTCATTTCCTTTACCTCCTTTCGCAAAGCCTCAACCCCCATTTTGACCCTATGACGTTCCCAGTCCTTTTGCAACTGTGTCAAGTATTGTATGCACTCCTCGGTCATACGACCCTCGTTAACTTCATACTTGTAATCGCGCACAGCGCGTCGCATCTTTTATGGATCCAGAAGTGATTGGTATCAACCAACTGTCAAGAGACGAGAGTTACCTGAAGGGGGTTGATACTCTTCATCGCTTGGATAGTAGCAACCAAATCAGAGAAGTCACCGATAGATGACAGACGCTGGAATACAACGAAATATAAGTAGACAACTCGTCGTACAGTCAAAGTGATACCTGAAGCCACATCAAGAGATCTCGAACAGGAGACAAATGGTACAATATTCCCCGAGGGAGGCCCATATCGTCTACCCACTCTTCAAGAACAGACAGGTTTAAGCCAACCTGAATCGCTCGAGAGCTACTGTGATCAGACTGCATCCACGGATGATCACAAAATTCATACCGACATAGATATTTCTTCCTGGTCAACACACGATTGAAAATTTCACCTGTGCTTTATGAGCCAAATGCATGGGCAAAGCTAATCAACTTACTGGAGGTCCAGTACATGACCTGAGACCAAAACTGTATGATAAACACAGGGTTAATATCCGACAAAGTCAACAGGGTATGGAGGGCCGTGAAGAAAGACACCAGCTCTTCCAATCCATTCGACGGGGAGCCATTATCGAAGACGGCGTAAGCTGGGGCCCGAGCACGCGATAGTGTTTGCCGTAAAGACGAAAATGCTTTGGGAGTAGCTGGGCCAGGGGGATTTGAATTAATTGATGGGGAAGGAGGACGGGTCAATGAAAAAGGAGGTGATGAGATGCCATTGCGTTGAGGGGTACCAGGGGTATGGGTGGTGCCGATCTTTTTCTTGACACTAAATGGCCTGAAGAGTGACCATTCGGATTCAAATTGAACACTGTCAAGTCCAACGGAGCCTCGTGCGTTTTCTAACAGCACACCATCCAATAATCGGTCTATTTTGCGCTCCGCAAAGCGAATGATAAAAACTCGCAGGGTTCAACAAAGAGAAATGGTGCGTTCAAGCAATCACTCACTAAAAACAGAGTTAATGACTTGCTCTAGGAGCTCAAAGGATCCTAGCATTTCGCAAGCGTCATTGATAGAGTTGTCGCATTGCATTAGATGGAGCCAAACAGTCACGTTATATAACCAAAAGATCAGACAGGTCACATCTTCTGAGCGGCTCTGCACGCACATCGAGGGAGTGAGACGGTAAATGAAATCAGTGTTGACTTACGAAAAATCTCTCCTCAATGACATCTGTTGCACCAAGTATTAAATCTTCTAACCATGTTGCATCACAGGTTAAGCATGCGAAACGTGCCATGAGGTAAAGAGCATTGGCAGGTTGTGCATTCAGAGCAGACACGTGAGCATTAGTGATGACAGTGGTAAAAATGTTGTCAAGGTCTTGAGGAGACCAGGCAAGCATGGAAGTGAAATCCAGGGGGGGAGTCTATACGTATGTATTAACGAAGTACCTGGAAGGACGACAGCACCTACGTAGAGGGCTTCGTCAAAGTCGTTATCACCTGAGTCAAAGGGTGCTGTTGATTCAGCATCATGTTCCCCCCACCATCGAATTGGTAAGTCCAAGACCTTCGAAACACGATCATAAAGGTCTTTCTGTCGATCCCTGAGTTTGAGATCTTCATCGAGGGCGCGTCGTTTCTGCTCCATCCTACCTCCAGTCCAACCTTCGCTTCGCATGGATTCTTCCAGTAATAAGGCTATGTCCTCGCGACCAGGAAGAAGAGTATGGGCGGTGACGATGTCGAGCGGGGTTAGTTGTCTTCTTGTCACCGAGAGGGGCGAGCAACCGTGGGTCATTAAGTACGACACCAAGCTTGGTGGTGCCAGAACGGCAGCGTGGTGGAGGGGGGTCCAACCGGCTAGGAAGTTTTGACTGATAGTATTCATGTCACCAGTGAGCATGACTCACAGTTGTCAATACTTGAGACATTGGCACCCTGGGCAACGAGAAGACGGACACATTCCTCACGTTCAACCTCCCTGTCTGTGTCCGACCCGAATCCTTGTATGGCCAGGCTGATCAGCCCGAGCCCATCTTCGTCGCGCGTGCTGAGATCCACGTATGGCTGAGTTTGACGATCTATAAGGATATACTGCAGCAGGGCAAGATCACCAAACAGGCAGGCCCGTGAGAGGCAATGGCGAACAAGAACGGTCTTCTGTGAGGGATCGAGAGCAGAATGGGGGGACAACAGATGTGTAATTTGGCCCGGGCTAGGGTACAAAGGGTGCAGGTCCGGTTCTGGCGTTAAATCCATGGGGCGTAGCTCAACACTGGCAGAGGTTAGAATGCCTTGAGGATAAGTCAACCAGCCAAACGAAGTCAGTTTGGGACTGAGACTAATGCGTCGAGTCAGTTCACTGTTCTAGAGTTTCGGTTCAGACGGCGAGAGACATGCCTCGTGCCACGAACCACTTTAGTAGCCCAGACAAGTAGATTGGCGAGTTTGCTCAGTTGAATTCGGCGGAGTCTCACGTCCCTTACATCGCAACGTCACCACAATCTTCTGAGATCTTTATTCGACACAGCATGCCTACCGCCACACACACAGGGCTGACGGAAAGTGGTGAAGCTGAGTCCGTAGCTTCAAGCGACCCGCAGCTCCCAGCTTCTTCTGAGAGAGAGGATACGGACCGTACTGATCTGGAGAGCTCACGAAACACAGATGATGAGATCGCTGATGGAAAGCGAATGAAATCAAAGAAAACTTTGAAGCGCAAGAGGCGGGCTACGGAGCCTTCGCATTTCGGCGCAACGTTGCAATCCCTCCTCAACACCGATGCGCCTTCAGATCTTCCCCTCTCACTCAAACCCTCCGTCGCGTACCAAAGAAAGGATGCCAAACTGGAATTAGAGGCAAGAAAAGTGGTTCTGAAAGAACGCGAGGAAAGAGAGGAAAAAGGGAGGGTCAGGGACGTGATTGGGGGGTGGGGCGGTGAGAGTGAGCGAACTCTGCGAAAAGTCGCACAAAGAGGCGGTATGTTGAGCCCTGCAAGTACTTCTCTGCTCATCGACATCTGTCTTGCGTAGTCGTCAAACTATTCAACACCATTCAGCAATCGCAGTTAGCAGCTGCAGCAACCGAGGAGGAAGCCAGGGCATCTCGTAGTACTAGAAGACACCCGACAGCACCCGCACCCGACAAAAAAGAAAAAGGAAGGAAAGGTAACATTTCCAGAGTGGAGAAACAAAGTATGTGTCACTTTCTGATCAGAGTGACTGGTTTTGACTAGGCGCAGCGGACAAGGATACCTTCTTTGATATGATTCGGTCCGGTGGCGTTGTTTCGAAAGTATAATATGGGTCGCATTCAGCTGTTGTCCGCAGGCCGGGAGAGATAACCTTGGGACCAATCTAATGCTTGTAACTTACATTTTGTTACTGGTAATTCGAAATGCCTGCCCTAAATCAAACATGGGCTTAAATTTGTCGCTCACCGACATCGGTCATACTCATGGTTGGTACTTCCCCTCACTCCATCGGTAGGTGTGATGCTCATCCATGCGACCTAGCCTCCAAAGATTTCGATACGCAAGGAGGAGTGGGAGCGTCATCTTCATGAGGTCCACGTTACAAAACAGTGAGTGTTCATTCATTTTCTATTCTTTCGCGATGAGCACATCACATTATGGGAATCTCTCTGATTTCCGAGATGAGTTTCAAATATTGCATGTATTATCTGATTTATAGTCTGATTTTTACTTGTATATTGTCGTCTGACGCGACGTTGACTTCAGCGACCTGAATCGACTTATAATGGATTACCTCGTGATAGAGGGATACAAGTCTGCAGCCCAAGAATTTAGCGACGAAGCTGGTATAACACCACCCGTGGACTTTGAGTCCATCGAGAGCAGGATGGTGATCCGCGAGGCACTACAGCGTGGCGACGTCGAGGAAGCAATTACCCGTGTAAATGATTTAAATCCCGAGGTAGGCTTCCTTTCTTTTGGAACATTCGGGAGATGGGAGAGGATTAAATCGTTTCATGCACCACTCTCAGACTTGATAGAAGTCAGTGATGAGACCTGACATTAAAACTTCAGTCTTCAATATGATCTACATCTCCCTTGATGCGTTGATCAACGAGCTTTACTCAATCCGTGGTTTCTAGATTTTGGATACGAATCCATCGTTGTATTTCCACCTGCAACAGCAAAAGTTGATCGAGTACATACGCCAAGGACGTGTTGTGGATGCGTTACAGTTTGCTCAGGACGAGCTGGCCCCACGAGGGGAGGAGAGTCCAGAGTTTCTTGCGGAACTGGAACGAACAATGGCACTGCTAGCGTTTGATTCGTCGTCGTCAGCACCATCTGCAATCACGGACTTGCTCTCTCCTGCACAACGGATGAAGACGGCAGGCGAGGTGAATGCAGCCATTCTGGATAGTTTTGGTCAAGGGAAGGAAGTGAAGCTTGTGCAGCTTCTGAAGCTTCTCTGTTGGGGCGAGAGTATGCTGAGTGAACGTGCCGAGTTTCCAAAGGTAACATGACAAGGTCACCCGATAATAATGGAGTGGAATGGAGACACGCGGCTTATATTAAATTATGGTGTTGTACGGTACTCGGCACGTCCATCTTCCCTTGTGTTTCTCACGTGTTACTGTGAGAATGTGGATATCCTTTTTTGGAAGTAGTATTGCCCTCTTGATTATGTCAGCCACGCCGCCTACTCCTTCCAACGGTCCATCACTCGACCGACGGTCGCGCATACATTCACCACTTGCCGGCTATTTCTCTCCCTCCGTCTTTCTTTCCTCTCCCTCTCCTCTCTTTTCTTCCTACTTCCATCTTCTCCCTTTCTACACCCCACCAAGCCTCTTCCTCATCACAAACCTGATCTGACGGCGTTGGCAACGCGTGCATGCCGTCCCATGCAATGTCTGAGGACACAAAGTCAAGCATGCACAGGGCTCGTCGGGTTCTCGTCGTCGCAAACCCTGATCTAGGCGATTCCAGCGGTAGTGATGGCGATTACCCTAGGGTGCCCTACAACCCCACCCCTCCCTCGCAGCAGCCTTCCTCATCGATGCAAGCCCCAAGTTCTCCGTATCGCCCCTTTCCAAAGCCTCCCAATCCAATATCCACAACATTCCCCCCTTCTTCCCATTCAAACCCCACTCTCTCTTCACCCTCCAGCCAAAGTTCTAACGCTGTTGAATCGACCCCTCCCCCGAGCACACCTGGTCAGGCGGTCCCTCCTGACATTGCGCCCACCCTATTTACCCACGATGATGGCTCTGCCATTAACGAACGCTCTGACTTGCCACAACCTTCTCGCATCCCGAAGGTGACTGATAAGAAGCCCAGGAGGGCATCTACTCAACGCCGCGATGCGTCATTCCATGTAATTACCACATTTTTTGCTCTTTCATACACTGATAGCCACGTACAGTCATCAACTCCGTCTTGTCCTTTGCCTTCCCCAGAGAGAGTTATCATGGTTACCTATGACTGCCACGCTTTCACGGCAGTCGATGTCACTCCCGCCAACAGTGCTGCTTTCGTCTGGGAGCGGATTTTCACAGAGGTTGTCTTTCCCACTTTCTGCATGACAGTGGTTAATTTACTTTTACCAGCTCAAAATCCCAGACGAAGATCAATCTCCTGGATTCGCTATCTATCGTACTCAAGTCAATCGCGCAGCGGTTGGCGAAGCTCTGGCCGACGATAGTTTACTGCGCTTAATCCTGGAGCAAGGGGACGGTGAAGGAAACCTCAAGTTCCTTGTATGCCACCCTCACGCACGAGTTCATGAACCTCCCTTGCCCACTTCTCCGGTTAGGTCAATCCCTCCTCCCCCATCTGTTTTTGCCCCTTTAGTTCCTCGTTCGAAGGCTTCTCAACCATCTCGCCAGGGGAGCATATCGTCGGAGGACCCTGCTGGCTACGAACCATCCGTGTCTGATGACTTTGATGATGCAGAGAACCGGAGCACCCTGCGTCCTCGTTACAATCCGCCTAACCTTCCGAATACTTTTGCTTCTCCATCGACTCAAAACCTGCAGTCTCAGTCTCGACAGCCTCCCTCTCCTGCGTCTGCAAGGATGCCATATTCTTCATCCGCGGATAGGCGACGCCAGCCCGGCCCAAGTACTGGGGCAGTCATGCAACCTTCTCATTCCACACCTGCGCTAGGCGACACCTTACCTCGTCGACCGTTTCGTAGAGGTTCCAATGCGGAAGAGAGAGAAAAAGCCCAACGAGATAGTGAACGAACCATGGAGCATGCGGATAATGAGCGGCGTCCCCTACTCAGTTCGTCAGTTGACGCGGCTAAAACATCACGTTCTGCAGGTATCGGTGGATCTGATGAAATCTTTATTCGGGAGCAGGAGTCGACTCCCGCACGAAAATCGTCTGTCAGGCTAAGCCCACGAAGGAGAGGGGTGCCTACTTCCGCCCGCAAGCCGGGAGGGAAGCCAGTCCCACCTGACTATTTAGCTTCCTGGAAACTGGTGGACTCTGTCTCCGGCTCTAGCTCCGGACGGCCTTTAAGAAATACGAAAAGTTCAGAGATGCTCCAGAACCCACCGCCCACCGCCGCACTTCGAACAACCCCTAGTCGCCTGCAGCTTCACCCCGCATCGAATTCCACCCCGTTCATCAGGCCGTCCGAACCCCCTTCAGGTTCTTCTTCACGTCCCCCCCGTCCCCTCCCCCCTACTCAGGAGGTAAATGCACCAACTAGACCCTTTGTCAAGCCACAGTCATCGCCATCCACGTCGGCAGCATACTTGTCACCCAGCCAGGAGCCCTATCCCCGACCACATTCAGTCGCCCAGCAACGCTTTCCGGGTACAAACGATGCTTCGGGCCACGATGCGCCACGCGACAAGGATGCGCAACGACCTCTCCCTTCTCTTCATCACCAAAGCCATTCCGCCAGTAATTCTTTCTCGAAGCTACCATTTAGGGAAGATGGATACAGCGGGAGCACATTACCCTTAGCGTTGCGTGCGGGGCCGTACACTTCTACCGTACGACCATCCGAAACCCCTCCGCGGAGCCCCGTAAGCGCTGCCACCTCTCGACCCAGCACGTCGACTAGTTCTAGTACCTTGGTATATATATCATCTGGGACGACGGTGGATTCGCGACAAAATTCTTCATCCAGCGGACAAGATGCATTGTCCGAGTCGACTTTACGTCCTGGCGAGGCGGACAAAGTCATCTGGGAATTTGACACCCGTATGGCTTCGCAGAGGCAGCCAGACGTTTCCGTTGACACTTTCTACTCGGAAGATTGTGCTACGGCAACGAAAGACCTGTGGTCTCGTAGGCCACTCAGCCAAATCGTTCGCGAGAAGCTTGGATGCAATACTAGCCCAAAGTCGGGTCCACGTCCCATCCTCGAGGTTATCACACAGAATACAAATAACAACCCACGCGGTGTACCTTCCAACCTCACCGCTGATCATGTTTCTCAAGTGCATTCGCAGGGTCGATTGCAACCCGGCGCTCCTCGAGACGGACACAAAAGTACTTTCGAAGAGCATACTTGGGCCCATCGTCCCCCTCCTGAAGATATGTATGATCGTTTGGAGGAATTTTTTCCAGAACATGATCTTGACAAGCCTGTCATCGAAGCTAATTCTGGGGGGACCTCACCCACTACCGCTGATCCGTCTCATGGGATTGTTTCCAATGATCGTGACAGAATCAACGTTAGGGGCAAGAAATCAATTCGTATCGTTGCCGAGGAACATAAAAAGCGACTTGACCGTACGTCCAGGGCCGAGACATCGTATGGTAATTTGTTGCGCAGAAGCACAAAGTTGTGGGGTGGACACCTAGAAGAGGTCATCACTTCGCAGAAGAAACCGACCATAAGCAAACCCAAGGTTGACGCTCAATCTGGTGGGCCCAGACGTGGGTAACCGACCAATTGGCTGAACATTGTCCTGAATGTCATTTGCAGCGATTTTCAAGTGGGTTCGTGGGGAACTGATAGGAAAGGGGACCTATGGACGCGTCTACCTTGCGCTAAATGCCACTACTGGAGAGATGATCGCTGTCAAGCAGGTTGAGATACCCACCACCGCTAGTGACAAAAGCGACAGCCGACAACTAGGTTTCGTGCAAGCGTTAAAAATGGAAAGTGAGACGCTCAAAGATTTGGATCATCCTCACATTGTTGCGTATCTTGGATTCGAAGAGACCCCAAATTTCCTTAGCATGTGAGTGTTTAGTTCCATGTTTGTTGCAACTAAACATGTCACAGATTCTTGGAGTATGTTCCAGGTGGCTCTGTTGGAAGTTGCCTGCGGGACCACGGCAAGTTTGACGAAGAAGTCACCAAGTCTTTTACGGCTCAGATTCTTGATGGCTTGGCCTATGTGCACTCCAAGAATATTATACATAGGGTACAAATCCATCATACCTCGTTACATGGTCATAATTTTCGTTCTTAGGATCTCAAAGCCGATAACATTCTTGTCGAGAAGACCGGCATCTGCAAAATTTCGGACTTTGGAATTTCGAAACGTGCAGACGATGACCAAGCAGCGTATACCGCGATGCAAGGTACAGTATTTTGGATGGCCCCTGAAGTTATCGGCAGTCAGAAAGGAAAGGGATACAACTCCAAGGTTGATATATGGAGTGTAGGGTGCGTTGTGTTGGAGATGTGGGCAGGCAGACGTCCATGGCCGGACGAGGACTTTTTCACGGTGATGTTCAAGGTATGATCTTACCGTTGTTGTTCATGTGCCGTCGTGTAAACAACGATTTAGGTGTCTCACGAAGGAAAATCTCCACCCATCCCTGCTGATGTGATATTGTCAACTCTCGCCACGGATTTCAAGGACAGGTGTTTTGCAGTGTAAGCTTCGTTGCTAGCTACTTCTTTCTGGAGCTTAACGGCCTCGTAGAGACCCCGAAGCTCGTGCAAGCGCTGCGGAACTCATTGAACATCCTTACTTGATATTACCCGATGGCTGGGTTTTCAACGACTTCAAATAGGCAATAGATGGAGCTCAAGGACGCTGGTCACTCCATCCTATCTCATCCATCTACTTTCTGCATCTTGTCGCATCCAAACTTTCATTGTTAGGTCGTCTGTTTCATATGTGCTTTTATAATGTCTTGTACGGTGTGCATGGATTGTTAATGAGATGTAGTAGCGCTGGTACGTGAATCTGAACCATTTGGACTGCAAAAGATCTGGGCAAGGTCAGGCGGAGAGACAATTAACGTCGCATGTGATGTCATCCACGATTCTGGTCTATTCACTCCCGAGTAAACTGACTACCCTTGAAGGTTATTCGGACAGGTGCTGTGTTCTAAAACGGACGACACATCGGGGTGAATCTGCACGCATACTCGATTCACGCACCTTCTCGTCGTAGTCGATCCACTCATTGTCATCATCGAATTCTACATCAGAGAAAACAGTCGCAGAATTGACGCCCCTGCATATCCACTCTCCCCTCTGCCAGGTTGTTAGTACGTCTAGACTTCTCAGCGTGAGATGCCCACCGGGTCAAAATCAGTAAATTCAAGACCGCGGCATTCCACGGTTAGAATGGACGAGAAAGATCCGGAATGATCTGCTGTGTAGGAAGAGAGGGGAGCCTGCTCGAACCTGGCGGAGTTTTCACGTTTGCAGTTCGAGCAGCGCCATATCAAATGCGCTGTTCCGTGTCTGCCTCCACCGAGGTCATGCTCCTCCTGGAGATATCAGCGTTAGAAAGGAAGACGATGACAGGACGGATTCTTTCACAGTGCGATTTAGAGACACGAACTTTGGGTGTTCTTCGTGGCAGGAGGAGCACACGACCTATACGATTGGCTAGCGAGTGCGTAGGAAGCTGCGTAATGTACCGATTACCTTGAAGAAGTAGTCAAAGTCATCCGCGGAAGGTCGCAGGTCAGTAACGCCCTCCAAGTCAGCTTTGATCTCCAGTTTCAACCGCTAACAAGGAACTAAATATGCAGTGTATGCGACTTGTCGCTGGAACCCACCACCATGCTGAGTGAAATGATAAAGCAGATAATGAGTTTACGCTTGTTTGGCTGGCATTGAAAGGATTTGCGTACCAAATCACGTTGCAATTAGACCAACCATAATGCGACTGGCATTACAATGTCCTCGACCCACCTTGTCCTCGCTACAAGCAGCCAGGCAATTCCATTGTACTCCCCGCGTCCTGGCGCGGAAGGAAGTCGCAAAGAAGCTGCCATTACCACGCGATCGGCTCGAGTTTGACATCGAGGAGGACTTTCCAGAGTTTGCGGGAGACGACATACCGTCGGGGGCGCACATTGCATTGCACCAGCAACGGCAGCTCGCATACTATATGCGTCTCATCGAGAACGAAATGCCCAAGTTCGTGGGTGAGTCCTACGGTACATATACCTCGTAAACGTGTCGACTATTTTGCAGCCTTCCGTAAACCATTCGTACCGCCTACTACGGAAACGCCGCTGGTCGTTCGGTCGGTCGACTATGCCGGGGAGGAGCATCCGCTCACTATGAAGCGAACAGTTGTTGTTCCAGTTGCCCAATTGCCCCTGCAAAACGACATGGCTATCCACAAGATCAAGCTTCTCGCTGGTCCGCGGTGGACACCTGATCCTCCGAAGAACGCGGGTGTCTCTGTTGACGCGGGGGAAGGAAAGCATGGGTATATCAAGATTGCATGCGAGGACTTTCCTCAACCCGCGATGAACCTCAAGTGGATCAGCGACACTATCGACCAGCTCGTTTCTACG
Source organism: Tubosaeta aff. alveolata (assembly GCA_038094535.1). Taxonomy (NCBI): domain Eukaryota; kingdom Fungi; phylum Basidiomycota; class Agaricomycetes; order Boletales; family Boletaceae; genus Tubosaeta; species Tubosaeta aff. alveolata. Next base: position 136,661 of record JBBPUG010000001.1, read on the forward strand.
GCGAATGTGGGTGGTGTGACGTGTTATGGAAGATATGCTGACACGCTTTGCAGGAGGAAAAGTCAACACGTTATGAAAGTCTTCCAGTTGATTCTAGGCACGTATTGGCCAAGAGAGCTAAGAAGGGGGACCATGCTCGGGGGCGGACAAGTCGACCTAGTCCAAGGGATTTCCCAACGGAATGGCTTCCTCAGGTTCCTTCGCTACAGACTGATGCTGTGTCTTCTGCCCACTAGTAAAGCTATTATTTTTATCTCGGTATAAATAATGAGTTACTGCGACGACTCAGCATACAACGACCGGTTTCAATGCCGACCACGATCCGCGCATCAGTCGTGCAAACGTGCACTGCGTCGTACAACTTGTCCGACACGCTCGAAAAGTTTGAGAAACTGACGAAACTCGCAAAACAACGGGATGACACCCAGATGGTTGTCTTTCCAGAGGCGTTGTGAGTTGCTTATCGATGGGCTATTCAACACCGTTCGTGATCCGCCTACAGCATCGGGGGATACCCCAAAATGTCTACGTTTGGCTGCGTGGTGGGGAATCGGAGCGCTGCAGGCCGAGATGAATACGCGCGCCACCACAACTCGGCGATCGAGATACCCTCTAGCGCTATCTCGCACATTGAAACGGTCAGTAAGGAGACGGGTGTGTTTGTCGTGATGGGCGTGGTCGAGCGCGATGGAGGTACACTATACTGCGCGGCAATCTTTGTGGATCCTGTGGGGGGCCTAGTTGGAAAACACCGCAAGCTGGTACCGACAGGAAGCGAGAGACTGATCTGGGGACGAGGGGATGGGACAACGCTGCCTGTGGTGGAGAAGACATTCACTGCGGGGGGCACGGTAGTGACGACCAAGATCTCCGCAAGCATATGCTGGTGAGTTTGATGGCTATGGTAACCCGGTCGAGGTTGACATGAGAGCAGGGAGAATTACATGCCGTTGTGTGAGTGATTGTATCAGGACGGAGTGCAGCTGACTGAAACCGGGACCAGTGAGAACATACTATTATTCGCTGGGGAGTCAGATATATTGTGCACCTACCGTGGATGATCGACCAACGTGGATGCAGTCAATGATCCACATCGCAATAGAAGGGCGGTGCTTTGTCCTGTCGGCATGTCAGTATGCGACAGAAGAGGATTACCCTGCGGTTGTGGACACGCATTCTCGGCATCCTGACAAGGTCATGATCAATGGGGGCAGTCTCATTGTGAGCCCACTTGGAACGGTGCTGGCGGGACCCACAAGGAAAGCAGAGGACATTTTGACTGCGGAACTGGACCTGGATGATGTGACCAGGGGCAAGTTTGACCTGGACACGGTTGGACACTACGCACGACCCGATGGTGAGTGGTATATCTGGTGCTGTGGCAGGGTCTGAACGAGAGCAGTGTTCAAATTGACGTTTCAAGCGGACAATACGCTTTGAGTAGGTCAACTTTGTGGTATATAAAGCGCGACTAGATTGACCAGAGACTACACACAAATGGCCATTCTACAGACAGCGACGGCGGACGCACGGATAGCACTCATGGAGGCGTACATGCGGCGCAAGAAAGCACGGGGCGGCGGGCTGTCACGGGGCGCGAAGCGGCGCAGGCTGAATGCGCGGGGGAGAACCATCTACAACACCAAGCAGCAGGAGAAGCAAGAGGAACAGGACGGTGTGTTGAGGAAGCTGGCACAGATCGACGCCGAGGAGGCTGCACGACATCGACGGTGGATTGAGGAGGCGGTAGAGCGGGAAGCGGCGGCACGGACCGGACCGAGTTTGGCGGAAGTGGCGATGGCAGATGAATTGTTTGCGTTGTATATCCATATTTGACCGCGCCACAGTACGCAAATAAAGGGCAACAAAGTGATCAAGCGAAATCGTTTGGGTTTCAAAAAAAAAGTCGCCTTCGACGTTTGCAGCGATGACTGAGTCGTACGTTTCACCCAACGGCTACCAAAATGCCACAAGCCCAGCTTTAAACAGCTCCAATGGCATCTCTCCGGTCATTCGCAAGAAACTTATGGGCTACGTTGGTTTCGCAAACTTGCCAAACCAAGTTCACAGAAAGAGCGTCCGCAAGGGCTTCCAATTCACTGCCATGGTCGTTGGTATGTCTTTTTCTGCCGTCAGACGACACCCAGACTTACACCCCCGAAGGCGAGTCTGGCCTTGGAAAGTCTACGCTCATCAACACTCTCTTCAATACCCCTCTTTACCCACCCAAGCAACCTCTTCCTCCCTCTGCTGACCATCCGAAGACGGTCGCAATCGAGAGCATTGGTGCAGGTACCTCCCTCTCTCCTTTTCGCGCTCTTTTTACTCAACCACCGTCCCAGACATTGAAGAAAACGGCGTTCGTCTCCACCTAACAGTCGTCGATACACCTGGTTTTGGCGACTTTGTTAACAACGACGACAGGTACGCAAATTTAGTTGCAACATATGCGCTCCCTGACACACCAAAGTTGGAGGCCTATCCTCGACAACATCGAGTCGCGCTTCGACTCTTACTTGGAGCAAGAAAACCGCGTCAACCGCCAGAAGATCGTAGACAACCGCGTTCACGCCTGCCTCTACTTCATTCAGCCAACGGGTCACTCGTTCGTCCTTTTCTCACTCGTCTTCGTCTTCGCCTCATTTTTTTTCGCCCAGTCTCAAGCAAATCGATATAGAGTTTATGCGTCGACTGCACACTCGTGTCAATCTTATTCCTATCATTGCCAAGGCAGACACATTGACCGACGAGGAGATCACCGACTTCAAGGCCCGGGTACTATTTCGTTTAGTTTTCTTCTTGAGCGTGCTTTGACCCTCTTGTAGATTCTTGCCGATATTGCTCACCACAAGATTCAGATTTTCCAGGCACCTACCTACGAAAATGAGGATGAAGAAACCCTTGCAGAAGCAGAGGAAATAGCCAGCAAGATCCCTTTTGCTGTCGTCGGCTCAGACCACGTTGTCCAGACACCAGACGGCCGTCAAGTCCGTGGTCGCTCATATCCCTGGGGGGTTATTGAAGTAGACAATGAAGAGCATTGCGACTTTGTCAAGCTCCGCCAGATGCTTGTCCGCACCTACATGGAGGAATTGAGAGAGTACACGAATGACGTTCTTTACGAAAACTGGAGAACGGAAAAGTTGCTCAGTATGGGTGTCGCTCAAGATTCGAGTGTATTCCGGGAGGTCAAGTGAGTGGCTACCCATTACCCGGCAGATCATGGTCTGAGCTGTCGACAGCCCCTCGGCAAAGATGCAGGAGGAGCGCATCTTGCACGAGGCAAAACTGTCCAAAATGGAGGCCGAGATGAAGATGGTCTTCCAACAAAAGGTTCAAGAAAAGGAGTCCAAGTTGAAGCAATCCGAGGAGGAACTGTACGCTCGGCACAAGGAGATGAAAGAAGCTCTGGACAAGCAACGTTCCGACTTGGAAGACAAGAAGCGGAGGATCGAGAGCGGCCGGCCACTCACACCGGAAAAGAACGCGGTTAGTCTATCTGGCTTGCATTCGCATCACGTCACTGATGGGTTGTTCAGACCAAGAACCGTCGCTTCCTTCGGTAGAGAACTTTTGGTGGTCTGGTTTGTTACCCTTGTTACAGTATGTTGGTGGTCGTGCGTTTACCGTCTTCACTCTGGCCCGCGCCGCTTCTAGTTTGCGTTTAGTTCTCTTGCTACCGTACATTGTCGATGATCTTTGCTTCCCGCTCGTTTGATTGCCCTCTGGAACATTTTCCACACTCGTTTTGAACTGACATTCGGGCTTGGCTACATCTCTCCCTTCTAGTACGATATACTCGCTGTCCTTGATGGAGACTCGCAGGATGTCCTGGGCTGTCCTCCTGCGGACGATTGGATTCATTTAGTCTTCCGCGACACGCAAATATACCCAGTGCTGTGTTGCCACATGTCAACAGCGATAAACACGAGTGACTTTGAGCTCATCGTCGACAACGGCGAGCTCGACGGATGGACAACGTACAACACCTGTTGGACGTCTTGGACGTCTTCACCCGCGCACCAGACAAGACCTCTCTTGACAACGCCAGCGCGTGGCTGCAAGAGTTTCAGCATTCTGTAATTCTGTTGGCCTCCTCCGGCTCGCTTCATCTGACCCGCATCGTCACAGCGCGACGCCTGGTCGACCTGCAACCTCCTCCTCCTCTCCCAAAACGCCCCACCGGCCGCAAAGCTTTTCGCCGCTCAAACATTCCGATCAAAGGCATGTGCTACGAACCCATCTGCCCCTTTGCCCTCACCCGTACCTCAGGTCACTTATGATCTCCATCAAGTCGATGCAGCCAACCTCCTCCCGCTGCGGGATACCTTGATCACCGCGCTCGAGAGATATCACACCGGCCCGCGCACAGTGATCACCCAGCTCTGTCTGGCAATTTCTGGTCTCGCCCTACAACTCCCACAATGGGACAATGCAGTACAGGCTATGATCGAATCGTTCGGCGCCAATCCAGCCACAGTCCCCGTGCTTTTGCAGTTCTTGACAGTTCTCCCCGAAGAGGTGATCACCAACACGAAGATCCCCATCACGGTAGGTCAGCCACACGACACTTGTCCCGGTTAACACTGAATCCCTTTCCAAGGACGAAGAGTTCCGCGATAGGTCTACCACCCTTCTTAGCGCAAATGCCACTCGGGTATTGGATCTGCTCTCTATGTATATCCAAGCATCAGGTACGTCGTCTTTTCCTCCTGATGTCCGTTTGACCCCAGCTCGTACCAGGCGTCACAACCACTGTGCAGGGCCAAGTATTTGGGTGTCTCCGCAGCTGGCTTATCGCTGGCGAAGTGAACATGTCTACCTTGGCGAAATCAGCACTCTTTGGCTTTGTTTTCGGAGCCCTGGGCTCCGATGAGCTATTCGATTCCGCCGTGGACGTTCTCTGCGAACTCATTCACGAGACACAAGAACTGGACGACAACATGTCCGTCATAGAACTAGTCGTACCGCGCATCATTGCCCTCAAGGCTCAACTCGAAGAAAAAAGGGAAGACCCCGACAGAATCAGAGGCTTGGCCAAAGTATTTGCGGAAGCCGGGGAGACATATCGTCTTCTCATTCTTCGTCACCCAGAGACATTCTTTCCCATCGTCGATGCCATCGGTCTCTGCTCGGCATATCCAGATCTTGACATTGTGCCAATCACCTTTCCCTTCTGGATGCGTCTTGCTCAAACCATCGGGAAAAAGCCGTCCGTAGAACCCTTGTTCGTTGAGGCGTACAAGGCGCTCATGACGGTCATCATCCGGCATTTGCACTTTCCCCCCGACACTACCAGCCTTACTTCACAAGAAGCCGACAGCTTCCGCTCTTTCCGACATGTTATGGGTGATACCTTGAAGGATTGTTGTCTCGTCTTGGGTGCGGAGACGTGCCTGTTGTCGGCATATAACCTTATCACTCTGGCACTCTCTCGTGATCCTCAGTTAATCTCGTGGCAAGAAATCGAGGCTCCGTTGTTCGCTATGCGGTCCATGGGTGCTGAAGTCGACATCGCCGACGACGATGCCGTTCTGAAGATCATGGACCTTATCCCCTCTCTGCCAAGCCATCCCAGAATTCGCTACGCAACGCTGCTTATTATCTCACGCTATACGGAATGGGTCAGTCGACATCCGGACTATATTTCTTTTGTGCTGCAGTACATTTCCGCGGGATTCGAAGACTCGGACAGCGAAGTGAGTGCGGCCGCCGGCCAGGCACTGAAATATCTCTGTCAAGACTGCAAACAGGTAATGTTTATATGGACATGTATTCTTGTCGAATTCTGACCTGCGTACAGCATCTACATCCGATAGACTTCCTTCCTACCCTTCACACCTTCCTCAAAACAACTGGATCGAAATTAGTTCAGGATGACCGGCGACAAGTCTATGAAGCGATTGCATTTGTCATTTCTGCAATGCCAATGGAAAAAGCAGCAGAATCTCTTCGAACGTTTTCGTTCGATATTTTGTCTCACATCCATTCTGTAACGGGAAAGAGCATACAGATTACAAAACAAGAATTAAAGGAGATATGCTGTAAGTCGGTGGCTCCCTCCCTGAACTCATTGCTCATAAGTTTCGCAAAGACGGTTTAGAAAATTTAGAAACCATCTTACATGTGATTGGCACATTTGGTGACCAATTGCCAGTTGCCTGTCAAAATACCTGCCAGGAAATTTGGCCCATCTTTGAAGGGTTCATTTCCCAGTACGCTTTTGATTACGAGACTGCCGAGCGAACCACGCGCGTCCTCCGACACGGCGTCACACTATTTGGCCAGTCGACTCTGCAGGTCGCACCTGCAGTCCTGTCGTGCATGATTACGTCGTTCGAGGCTACTGGCTTCTCAGCCTTCTTGTGGATTGCGGGCAAATTTGTCGCGAGGTTCGGTCGCGAGACTGACTCGACTCTGCAAGCGGCTTTTGTCCCTTTGTTTGTACGGTCGACAAATAAAATTGTCAATCTTTTACAGTCCAAAGCGCCAAGGGACCTTCCGGATGGTGAGGGCCACTTGTCTGTACGATCGGATAAACCTAATGTCGTTGCACAGTTTTGGAAGACTATGTCCAACTACTTTTACAGCTGCTAGAAGTCGTCCCAGACGTCGTTTTCCAGTCCACTGCATTCCCATTGGCATTCCGGGCCGCCATGGCAGCTCTTACACTCATCCACTCGGATCTCGTTTTTGCAGCATTGGATTTTTTCCGTATTGTTATAACCCACGAGTGCCTTGTTCCATCATCGACTCAACCGACAAAACATGCTGCGTACGCCACTGCCATCAAGGCAGTTGTGGAAAAGGAAGGACTTGAATTCATTGGCTATTTACTCGGCGGCCTCGTCGGAGACTTTCCCGAGGATTCTACTTCCACAGTCGTCTCAATCTTCCGTTCCGTGGCCGTCGCCTTTTCTTCACAGCTGTTGACGTGGCTGCCGCCGGTATTACAACGACTCCCGACGTCCGCTGTACCTAATGAGTCTAAGGAGCAGTTCCTGATAGATGTGACCAAGTGAGTTCTGTCCTCTGGCCGTGTTTCAGCTCTGAATGCGATGTTCCCAGTGCCATCAATACCGGACAGTATGACAAGGTCAAGTATAGTATTCTTGGTCTTCATCGCGCCTCACGTAAAGCTCGGGACCGTCGACGAGTGACGCCGCTGGAGCAGTGAGGACGATTGTAGTACAAGCATGTAATTTTGTATAACGAGAAATGTGGCGGTGATGTTCTCTCACGCGTTGTCTTTCATGCTCCGTCGCGCTGGTCAGTCGCTCGCTGCGGGTGGTATGTAGCCATTTGAATGCCTTTTGTACGGTTGACCTACAGCTCGTCCAGCTCACCGTTGCCCGTTTTCTTCTTCGGCTACTCGGAAAAGCTATGGAGATACCATCCAAAACTTGCTCATTCACAAGGACACCAAAGTCCTCTGCCAGGGTTTCACAGGAAAGACGGTAAGAAGAGTCATAGGTGTCCGTGACGAGCCGTTCATATCCACTGTAGGGCACTTTTCATGCAAAGGAAGCTTTGGCGTACGGCACCAAGATGGTAGGCGGCGTATCCCCCAACAAAGCCGGCCAGACACATCTCGGGCTGCCAGTCTTTGGCTCCGTCCGTGAGGTACGACGGTCCTTGGATCTCGCACTCCCGACTCAACCCCACCGCAGGCCGTCCGAGAGACAAGACCAGACGCCACCGTCCTCTACGTCCCACCGCCCACGGCAGCGGATGCCATCATCGAAGCCATTGAAAACGAAATTGGACTGATCGTCTGTATAACTGAGGGTATACCCCAAAAAGACGAGATCAAGGTGTGTACTGTCCTGGCCGTGCCTGCGCTTTTGACATGTGTTTATTAGGTCGTGAATGCGCTCAAGAGCCAGTCGAAATCGCGTCTTGTCGGTCCGAATTGCCCTGGAGTCATCAACCCGCTGGGGTGCAAGATGGGTATCCAACCCGGACACATCCACAAGCCGGGTAATATCGGTACGTGGACAGTGTACATGGGTTCGACAGTAGCAACATCTCCATGTAGGCATCGTGTCGCGGTCTGGTACGCTGACGTATGAGGCTGTCGCTCAGACGACGGGCGTTGGGCTCGGACAATCGTTGTGCGTCGGCATTGGCGGTGATCCGTTCCCCGGGACGCAACACGTCGATGTCATCAAGGTCTTCCTGGAGGACGATGCGACACAAGGTACGTCTCTTGATTTGCTACCGAGAGAGGTGCTCATATAGTTAGGTATCGTCATCATCGGAGAGATTGGGGGGTCGATGGAAGAGGAAGCCGCAGAGTACCTGGAAAAGTTTAACAAGACACGCAAGAATCCAAAACCGGTTGTAGGCTTTATTGCAGGTCGTACTGCGCCACCGGGGCGTCGTATGGGTCATGCTGGTGCCATTATCTCTGGTGGCAAGGGTGAGTGATCCGTCATTGAAACACGACGATCCTGCTGAACGACTTGTACAGGTGCTGCTTCCGACAAGGTTGCCGCTCTGGAGAGGGCGGGTGCGATTGTCACCGACAGTCCTGCACAGATTGGCACATCCATGCTCGAGGTCAGCGCTATGTCTATCCCTCGTGGTGACTTGCTGACACGTCCTCCAGGCAATGAAGGCTGCCGGACTCGCATAGATACCCTAGCCTAGGCTTGGTCGATTATATAATATAGACGTTCCCCTTGTCATGAATCCATCACCAGCACTGTCCGAGGCGGCAGCCTACTTGTCGTCTGCCCCATCGCTCGCCAAGGTGTCGAGCACCACAAAGCTTGAGGTCCAGTTCGTTACTTGGCAATGACAAGCTCCTGACGACTCGGGTGTGGTGCATTGACAGTTGTATGGACTGTACAAGTATCTGACCGTCGCGCCGACACCCCAGAATGCGCGGCCATCGCTTTTCGACATGACGGGCCGGGCCAAATGGGACGCGTGGAGTCACATTGGGAAAAAGCACGCCGGAGATCGTGCAGAGGCCGAGAAAAGGTATCTCGAGATTGCGCGCGAGCTCGGATGGCAACCAGGCGCGGCGGCGAGCGACTCGCGCGAGGAAGGCGAAGTATGGGATGAAGACTTGGGCATCAACGTGCCGCTCTCGTCCACGGCGAGCAAAGGCGGGATGGGCGGATCTGTCAGCGCCATGGCCGCTCCGAGCGACGACGATGCAGGAGGCCAGGTGTTGCATCACTCTGCCATCCAAGGGGACGTGCACAACATCACACGGTGGCTCGCAGAGAACCCGTCGGCGGAAGTTAATCAGCGGGACGAATACGTTGGATCGACCCTTTCTCGCCGACTTGCAATGACGTTTCTTTGCAGGGCTACACGGCGCTACACCTCGCCTGCGACAGAGGCCACTTGCCCGTCGTCAAAACACTCATTCAACATGGCGCGGACGCGACAATCAAGGTCTGTCTTGGTGTACACGCACGGATGCGACGCTTACTCTCATTCTAGGATCCAGACGATCTAACGGGAGTAGAGCTGGCCGAAGTTGCGGGGCATGATGAGATTTGTGCTTTTCTGCAAACAAAGCTACGGAGTGAGGGGGATATGCATGTGTAGAGCGCGAGTTTACAACGATCACGACGCGCTCTGCGTTGGCGGGACAGCCGTAGATTCGGGCGTGCGTGGTCCAAGTGCTTTGGGATGGTATTTTGAATCTGGCGGGAGGATACCACCCTGCGCGTAGCTCAGCCAGTGTGCATGGCGTGATGTCCACCCCACTCACCCATTCCAACAATCGCACCGCAGACTTGCTCGGCATCGCCCCAACCCCCAGCCAATACTTGATCCTGTCCACGCTCCAATGGACCGTCTTGTGCGTCATGCCTGGTATGAGCGCAGGGTTGTATATACCCAACAGCTCTGCCGGTTTCGCGTCACGACGTTTGCGCTGGTCAATGGCGACCAGGTGGAATATCTTGTTGTGCCTGTGGCCATGCATGGCCATTCGAATGCGAATGGGCATCTCGAGCACAACGTTGTAGGAAAGGAAGATACAAGGTTGTATGTGACTATTTGGCATTAATACGCTAGTAGTGTCAAGCATCCGGGCCAGCACTCCCTGGTATCAACTATGTCTGTGGTAAGCACACGACGCCAGAGAGTACCACAAGTGGCGGACATGCCATGCAAATGTTGTTCCCGTTGAGCAGCGTCTGCGCTAGCTGCGTCTTTTTCCGGCCCTGGGGTGTGGCCTCGCTGAAAGGACCCACACTGAGCGATCGCTCTTGCACGCGGAGGAATGCGCTCACTATTCCGTGACATCTTCCAGCACCATGTCTGAGATCACGCGTTTGGCAGGATAGAGAGCGACAGACGGACCGACGACTTACTGACAAAGTCATCGAACCCCAAAAGCGTCCCGGTGAACTCCCGCTCACTTTTCATGATCACCCAAATCCGTGATCCAATACATCTGTCGATCAGCTCTGAAAGAAAACATCATGTGTGCAATGCTCGTGTGCGACTAGCAGACTTGCCCAGCGGGAGGATCTGAGAGGCCATTGATGCTGGTGGTCGTAGTAAGAGGTGAAATCAATTGGCCGAATACAGCCAGCTCCGTTACGATAACACGCTGCTATACAATCATTCATCTACTGCTCGTCTGGGTGACCTAGCGTCCGTTAGACGCATGCTAATACGACCTATCCAGTGACCTACATCGCTCATCTCAAAGCAAAAAAAAAAAGAAAGAAAGAAAGGAAACGTGTCGTGCAGGAAAGAGGGACTGTTTCGACATTACATGGCGTTCGTGAAATGATGAGTAAGAAAAGAGAGGACGATGACAACGACAGTATCCAGAGAACGGTCACTGCTGCCCAAAGCTAAAGCCTCCTTGTGGTGCGCTGATATCAGAGTGGAACTAACAGCTGGTGAGTCTTGGGTAGACGAATAGTAGAGTACACGTACTGCGTATGCACCAGAAGAGTCGACGGCGGGAGCACTGATGGCAGCGTCCACCTCTTCTTCGTCGGGGAAGTATTTGTCCATAATATTGAACGCCTTCTTGTAGATGTCTAGGTTATCGTGTGATTGAAGGTTGTGGATGGTGACCATGCCACCAGCTTCTTCGACATAAAGAGCAAATTGGTTCACAGCTCCAGGGCCAGCTGCCTGTTTGTCGGCCTCACCAACTTTAAGAATGTTATCAAGTCCGTCAAGGGCGACTTGGATAATTTTGTTATCCATCATGGTGAGCAGGTCGCAGAGAGGCTTTATACAACCCTGAGTAACAAGATAACGTATCTGTGCAGGCTCGTGAAGTCCTCCAGACGTCGCATTGGAAATTGCCCAGCAAGCCTCCTTGCGAGTCTTAAAATCGGCGTTTTGAAGAATATTAATGAGAGGGGGAATAATGTTGGCATCAATGACAGCCTGAATCTGAGGGGGTGATCCGGCAGTGATATTTGAGATGGTCCAGCAAGCCTCTTTCCTGATCCCCTCCTTTGGAGACGTCAGGAGCGATAAAAGAGCGGGCAGGGCACCAGAAGCGATGACAACTTGGGTTTGAAGATCGTCCCCAGTGACGATGTTTCCAATGGAACGTAGAGCAGGAGTCTGGACCGCGGTCGAGGTGTGTACGAGCAAGTCCACTAATCTCCTGCACACCGCAGACTCTATCACGGCTTGAATCTTGTCGTTTGAACCGTCCGATAGATAGGAAATTGCCCAGCAAGCATCGATCAAGATTTCGTCATCCACCGAGTAAATCAACTTGGTCAGGACAGTCAAGGCAGGCGAGATCTATTACAGACATTAGAATATGGTAGACAAGAAGGAGCACATCGTTCACCAGTTCCCATTCTGGCTGAGGATTCTTTCCCCGGCAAAAGTTGCTCAAGGTCCAGGTGGCATTTCTGAGCATACTCAGTTTGTGATTCTCGCTCAAAAGGGTCAGCAGGGGGCGCAGAGCACCCTGTTGCAAAACGTAGTCTCTGCAATGCGGGCTGTCGCCTGCGATATTCCCAAGTGCCCAAACGGCTTGTTCGCGAACATCAAGTACCGGGGATGACAAGAGATTGATGAATTCTGGAACAGCACCGGCGTTTATCACGACTTGAGTGTGCTCAGCGGTCCCAGACGCGATATTCGTGAGCGCCCATGCTGCTTCAAACTGCAGCAGGACTCAGCGACATGTATAAGCGGCGAAAAAGGGACTACATACCTGAAGCATGGACTGCCCATTTCGCAAAAACTCGACAAAGCGCGGAACAACACCGCATTCGATGACTTTTTCGATGGGCGGGTTCTTCTCCTTGGAAAGCAACTTACGAAACTTTGTTGTCGCGTCAAGCTGGCGATCTGCATCATCAGAGAAGACGCCTGAAATCATTTCATCTGCAAGCTGAGATCATGTTGGTGCGAGCCACCGCTTGGAGGGTAAACAACACGAACTGGTGGCTCCCAGTCTCTGCCAGTCGTCTCCTCATCGGAGTCAACGGTGGAGGTGGGGAGGAAGTTTCTTCTCTTCGCGATGTTTTCTTCGCGTTTCTGTCGTCTGATCTCGACCTGCTGCTCTTCGCGACGACGTCGAAGATCGTCTTGTTTTAGGCCACCCTTGTTTTTGTAGGCTGAACGAGTACGCGCTGTGAGCTTGGCGGTGGGCTGGGCACGAGATGAGACGTACTGGCTCTGCGGTGTTCCATTGTGCGGGACTCCATTGGTGGTGAGGAAAGAAGATGTCGCGTCACTGTTCGAAACGTTGCACGACCTTATCAGCCACTCTGTCACAATCCGTGACGTCACGCTCACACATGTCAAAGTACAGCATCTTGTTCGACTAGCTAAGCTACGAAATGCATCTACCCCTCCTCCTCGAACGCATACTACGGTATACGATTAGCCTATACACGCACTTTTTTTTAAAAATTATAACTTACCTCGAATGCCTCAGGGGGATCAGCATCTCCCGTGCTTTCGTCCAGTGCAATATGCAGATTCCGCTCTGTCGCCCCATCTCCGCCTGATACCGCACTGCCGTTTGCTGTTACCACAGCAGGGACAGGCGGAGAAAGGTCAATCAGCTCGGCTTCTTCATCCGGCCGTTCATCTACCAGTATCAAAATACCGCCTCCACCCGCGTATCGTTCCGATAACAAGCCAGATGGACCATTTCCCTTTTTTGCTCCACTTGACGTAGCCCTCCCTTTTGCTCCCGGAGTGTGAGGAGAGACTGGGCGAACTGGCTGATACCGCCCATCAGTGGGAAAGCTAATGTAGCCCAGCTGAGCTGGCGTCACACGCGAGAAATTTGCAACCCTCTCAAAGTTAGGCTCCACCTTTCGCTTTGTGGGGCTCGCCTTGGACTCGTCCGGTCCATTGCTGACATCCTCCATCTTCATGTCGACGTCCACGTCCTTCTTTGAGTCTACTTTTTCATCCTGTGCAGGGGTTACTAATGCTGGCCACTTCAGCTAATTGGCTACGTACAGTCTCCATCGCATCAAAATCGGCGGCTGCTTTTCGTTTTTCTCTTGCCTTCACCCTTGCAGTGGTCGAGAGTACAGCAGTCGCCATTTTTGCTGCTGTCTCCCTCTTGGGTGGTGTTGCAGGTGCCGGATAGGCAAACAGACTTGGCCGGGCGTTAGAGGTGAACTCGAAATTCGGCACCTGCAACGTCGTTGGTATCGGTAATGTGTGAAATTAATTCACCTACTTTCAAATCTTCATTCAAGCCAATAATAGCCGTAGGCTCGAACGCAAGACAAGCACAATGTGCGAGAGGGTACCAGTACCAGAACTGACAAAACAGTGTCATGCCAACAATGGCATTGGTATTTCGGCTGCCCGCCCGGCTTTGAAGGCTAATGGTCGCATTGCGACCACCAGCATCAATGAGTCCCTGACCAATGGCCGCACCAAAGCGTGCCATAGGATCCTCGTGTTTGTCAGAAATGACCTTGGTATAAAGCGCACGCGTAGACGACATGGATGGAGACGACGCTTCAGATTGTTGTACGAGGATCATTCCAAGGGCAATAAATGCCCCCTGACGGACAAAGTCCACTCCGTCTTTGGTCATTGGTTCCAAAATCTCCACAGCATCCTGTAGCGTGTGCAAGGGTTAGGGTCCCAAAAAACTGTGGGTAGCATTCTCACCTGCATCCCAGTGCCCGCACACGCAATACCAAGTGCCAGAGTAGCTCCGCACCTGACATGGGGATTATAGCTTTCGCTGAGAAGTTGAACTATCCGGGGTACTTGACCGGGGTTCTTGAAAAGAAGGAACGCAAGGGATGTGACGGCTGCTCGCCGCACGTCATCTGACGTATCCGAAACGGCGATATGTAGCAATTGGCGGACGGCATCATTATTTGATGTTCCGGCATAAGCGAGCGCAAGGGTGTAGACACCGCCATACCGCAGGATGGGGTCCTGTATAAATCACGTTGGCCAAATATGGGATTGAGAGAAATAGAAACTGTCTACCTTCTCAGCCAACAGTGATCGGATGGTTTCGTCAGCCTCCTCTTGTCGACCATAGAATACGAATGCAAGCGCAATGGCTAAGCCACGAATAATCTTCTCGTGTTGGGTTTCACGAGCATAGGTGATCATCTCCTCAGCACAAGTTTGACTAGCAGAACCCAGCATCACGAGACCCATGGCATATCCTGCAGCCTCTCCGGCAACGGCAGAATCGGTGAAAAGAGTTTCTTTTAGATCGTCGTATGCGTCGGAGCTCCGTCCGCCCATCCCAGCAATCCCAAGACCCAGAGCGGCACCATGTTGCACTATCTCACCTTGTGCATTCTTCAGAGTCTCTCGAAGATAGTTTTCGATGGTCTGCCCGTCACTACAGCCGGCATTTATCAAGCCCAACGCGTAAAGAGCACCGCCCTCTGAATATGCAGCTCCTTGGATCTGGCTCTCAGCGCCATTCTGGGGGAGGTATGGGCCAAGAATGTTCATGCCTTCCTGGAAGTACCCTTTATGGATAACTCCTAGGGCTGCCGTGGCCGAGAATTTTGCCCAGTTCGTGGCCATACCTAGCCATTCGAGATTTTCCCTTAAGAATACATCCGATGTCGTTCCGGCGTGCATGAACGCGTTCTGCAATGTAAGAGCAGTATGGTATATTGATGATCGAGGCTCGAGAGACTCCTAGACAAAGTGAGTTGCATAATAAGACTTATCCCGTAGATGTTCATTACCTTGCTGTTCTTCAGAATTAGCATGTCTACCCTGCTCGTTCGTTTGAGAAACTCGAGGTAAAGTTTGACGGACTCCTGCCCGCCGAGTATGTTACGGAGCTTGTCGAATATGTTCTTCGTTTCCTGGTTATCGTGGTCACGGAAGAGTCGCGGTTATAAAAGAAGAAAAAGGCAAACCTCTGTTCCTTCCTGCAAATGCTTCCGGACACCCTCCAGGAAGTCTCTTGTGCCACCTTCAGCCAAATCAAACGCAAACTGATATGCTAAGAGCCTTTCCTGAGGTACCAGTGACGTTAATAATGGCACGGTCAGAGAAGGGTTGTTGAGCGTGACAAGGAGGCGAGCGAGCGAGTGAATATGCGACGACTTCGTTTTTGAAGATGGTGCAGGGAAGAGCGGAAGTAGAAAGTTGAGGACCTGATCACGGTACAAGAGGGAGAAGCCGGTATCAAGAACTGCTTCCATTGCGTAGGACACGAGTGAAACATCGCGATTAATGTCATAGATTCGAGAAATCACGTCGAGACGGCGAGACTCGAGCGCGATGCCGATCGCCTAGGAGTATGAAGATGAGGAGAAATGTGTGGATCCGGGGGAAGAGACAAATATACCTGCCTGTACTCTCCTTCGTCTATACAACGTTGAAATATAGATTCTATGATGGACTGTAACCGAGCATCGATCTTGGTTCCTGTGACGCCCTCTTCTGAACGTTGGGAGATGTATCTGTCTATGGCTTTGGCTGGGATAATGGAGGACCATTGGCGTGTGTAAAGCGCAGAGAGATGCGAAACGCACAGATGACTGTTTCGACGTATTCCTCTGAGCTATGGTCACGAGCCTCCACCTCGAACGCGCTGCCTGCGCCAAGAGCAAACGAGAGGGCCTCGTCATACTCGCCGAGGTAGTAATAGACCTTGCTGGCGAGCAAGGCGGCAAGATCGCGAGCTTGCTTTGGGAACTGGTCAGACTCGTACAAGCTTTCGCTGTATCGGATGTGAGTAAGACGAAGAAAGACAAGGTAAGTGAGATACATGGGCGCGATATGTTCTGAAATCTCTGCCCAGAACTGTGGCACGAGTGGATGTAATGCAGAGATGGCATGCTGTTTGAATGCTGGATCTGGTTCGGAGAGCAGGGCAAGTACGCCGGCAGCGGACGACTGAGCGCGAACGACCATTGAATGAAGACAGCGTCCATCTTGGACGCGTCACCTTCACTAGCCTGCTATTTCAAGCGGAGAATATCGGAGATCAAATCATCACCGTTCCGTTCCCGACCCGTCCTCATCGAGTCCGACCAACATGTCCCTCATCGCTCGCCGCGCCGTTCCTCGCCTCGCCCGCTCCCTCGCGACAAACGCACCAGCTGGTTCAGAATACTTTGTGAAGCTCAATGCACTTCGCGACCATGCCGCCCGTGCGTCACATTCCCTCTTAGTCGATCGTTAGCTCAGTTCCTCGCAGACACTACCGACCTCTGGCGCAAAATAAGGTATGTTTCTAATTACGCTAGCTTTCTGGTCCCTCATCTTTTCCTCAGCCTTTACGTTGCCTTCCCTGCCAGTACGTCCTGCCTGCCTTGGCTGTCCCCCGCTCACGCTCTTTGTCAGCCTTCGTCACATGCGCATGGGTGTACAATGTGGAGGCAGAGCATGCTGCTCATGAGGAGCCTTTGATAGAGGAAAACAATGGCACCCTGCCTCAGCCACCCCCATACCCGTATCTCAACCGCAGGGTCAAACCCTTCCCATGGGGCAGCAACTCCCTATTCTTCAACCCAAAAGTAAGCACCATTTTCATCTCCAATGCAAGTTTCAACGTTGGCTAGTTCAACAAGGATATGGACAAGGTGGACGAGTGATTCGAACCAGATGTTCAAATTCAATTCTGCTCATCAGTCTTGATGTCTCGTACGGCAAGTAGCATGTCCAATGGTATCTATAATAACATCTGCATGCCTTCTTGCCCACCTTTGAGCTGGCAGGACCGTCGCTTACTTATTACGCTAGCGTATCGACCAAGCACCCAATAATGCACCAGCAAGCACAGTTGCGAAAGCGGTTGCATGAGTATAAACGGATCCCGGGAAGGATGACCAGCACTGCTGAGTTCATCTGAGGACGTGGAATCAGCATGAGTACAGCGATGTCTAGCTTGTACTAACCTCTGGCTTGGATGAGCTCAGCGTAGACCAGGGCGAGGAAGGTAGCTATGAAGATTGTAAAGGCGTGGCATGATAGAGGATGAAATTTAAAAATTGGTATTTTTAAGGCGGATGGACGCAGTTCATCCACTGACCCAACACAGCCGAATGTTGGCGTCTGACCGGGACCGTTCAAAGATTAAATGATCTTTTTCTTCAAGTTGCATTAGTAGCCTGACGTCAGATCAAACTTGTCTGAATTAGGCAAGTCTCGTAGATTGGATGCACACGAATTGTGGAGCGATCTAATCTCTTCCTTGTTCCACCATGCCCCGTCCCATCATTGCCCCCTCCGTGCTCGCCTCAGACTTTGGCCAGCTCACCGCAGAATGTAACAGAATGATCAAAGGCGGCGCTGAATGGCTCCACATGGGTTTGTCTTGGCGACTCGCCCCTGCCTCCCCAACTAACTTCATCGCTCTTGCCTACAGATGTCATGGATGGGTATGTCTTATCACCTCGCACGCCCTGACGTTCTGAATAGGCTACAGCCACTTTGTGCCAAACATCACTATGGGTTCGTCCCCGCTCCATAGACAACATTCATCCTGATACCTGCTTCAGGTGCACCCGTGCTTTCGTGCGTATCAAAGGGGGTACCTGGCATCTTCATGGATTGTCACATGATGGTCGCGCAACCCGAAAAGGTACGCGCACATCGTGCACCGTGGCAAAACGTGTAACGTTGACTCATTCCCAGTGGGTCAACGACACTGCCGATGCAGGCGGTTCGCTGTACTGTTTCCACATCGAAGCGACTTGTATGGCCGCATTCTTTCACTCTATATGTGCATTAACTCGCCAAAGCTGATGCTGTGTCCCTCATCCGGGCTATCCATGCGCGCAACATGAAGGCCGGTGTTGCAATCTCACCGGATACGCCATCCACAGCTATCACAGATGAAGTCGGTGCCGCAGCCGATATGCTCTTGGTCATGACCGTATATCCTGGTAAGTCGTACTTGTCCATTGAAGATGGTTTCCAATGCATGGGACCTGGCTAGGCCGTGGAGGTCAAAAGTTTATCGAACACTGTGTTCCAAAGGTCGCCGAGCTTCGGGCCCGATTTCCCGACAAAGATATCGAAGTGGACGGTGGCGTCGGCCCCAAAACGGTCAGGGTCTGCGCTGACGCCGGTATGTGTTTAGTTGATCGCCTTGCTACAAGTTTGAAAAAAGTGCATATGCAGGGAGCAATGTCATAGTAGCAGGGACGGCGATTTTCGGTGCTCCTAATCCTGAGAATGTTATCGCAGAATTAAAGGCCAGCGTCACTGCCGCCCAAGCAAAAAGATCTCAGGCTCCGTAATTCCAACTTACACGTTCAGGAATTTGTTATTCCCAGATGCTATTAGAATTCCAATGTCATTGTCCTACGCAAGTTAAACGGCCAAGTAAGAAGTAACTGGGACCCCTCAGTGAATGGATTAAAACGTGGAAAATATGGGACAAGGAAAAATAAGATCGTCAGAAAGCTGGTATATGTTGTCACAGTTCGCGCTGGAAAGAGGTCAGATTTCTAATCCAACAGTAGTGGAGAATGCAAATTGCATGCATGTACGATATGCGTAATCATGGAATCGTAGGGTTGAATATCAGAGTAAGTAGATTGTCAAACAGGTAAAGATCGCGGGTGAAACCCCGGTATATCGTCACCATCGAAGCCACTCTCCGTACATGTTTGGCTGTTCACCACGAATGTATGCTTCAAAGGTTCGTTTGAGGACTGTCGCCCAGTCAAGGTCCCGTTTATCGTCAGCGACTCTATCCACCCATTCATCGGGTTCGGTATCTGGGTTTGCGGCAGCACGTGCAGCTCTCTCACCGGCCGAGAACTTTGGTCCTAGGTCCGGCCAATTTCGCGCGGGGTCAAATGGTTTCCACCTAGGTATACCGGTTAGTCAATGCAACCGTGCTTGATCCTGGGGAAAACTCACCAAAAGTTGTGAAAATGATAAGAATAGGCCCCCCGGAAGAAGCCTTCAAAACCAAGGGCCTGTGGTGCTGCACTATTTTGTGGAGGTGTATTGAAAAAGTCGGCAAACCTACCGCGTACCGGTTAGAAACGTCAGTCCTCACGAGCCATAACACTACTCACTCGGTAAAATATGGCTGGGGAGGTCTCTCGCGTTGGAAAGCCTCAGTATTAAGCCACGCAGAGTCAAAGAGAGCGTCCGGAAGGCGTAAAAGAAGGCCTTCGAGGTGCGCATCTTTGGTATATCGGGAAACCGTCATGGGATGGAAGTCCAATCCATTTTTAAGGGCGGTGCGGAAAAGGAACGATCCGAGAGCAGAGTTTTTGTTCATACGAAGTACCGCTGTGTTGTACTTTTCCAGACGTGACCAACGGTAGGCAAACGCCCCCTTCCAGCCCCACAGCTCTTCCCAGTCCCGTAGGAAGATTGTGTCCGCATCTAGGTAGATGCCACCAAACCGGTGGCATAAGACGAACCGAGCCATATCGGACAAGATGACGGAAAGACGGTCATACGATGACGAGGACTTGGAGCCAGTGCGATTAAGCATGTCATCTTCATCAGACTTGTCGTTGTTAACAGGGGTCGATCTGGGGGCATCTGTACTGTTATCTGAACTAACGGTCGTCAAAACTTCAACACTCTTGGGTCGATCAGCAGGAACGTTGATAATGTGTCCTCCAGAATTGAATAGGGTTTCCCGGAGCTCCCGCCATTCGTCCTTGAGTTCGGGAATACCATCTAGTTGGTCGGTAGTGTTCCAGAGCTTGAACTTGATAACATCTTTGAATCTAGGGTGTAAGAAGGGGGCTGCCCATGGATTTGTCTTGAGCTGCTCATACATGTCGGTGAGGGCCGAAGGATTTGGGACAGAGGCAGCAGGACCAGGGTTGATCCATAGCCAAAACTCTGGTCTACAAACGTCAAGTTCCAAGTCCTCTTTCAGATGAAGTCCAAGATTCTGTGTGAACAAAAATGACAAAAGGGCGAGGTATGGCTTGTCGGTGAAGGGTCCGGTCCAGAACATATGGAAAAGGCGGGGATTTTCAGGATCGCAAGGCGCTAGGAGACTAGAGTAAGGGATATGCTGCAGTGCTTGACGGAGGGGTAGAGGAGGCTCCCATTCCACACCACGCTTCTTCGTGAGGCCAGCGTTGGGATCCTGTATACCAGCAGATTCCGCGGGACGTGGCGCGATCACATTTGCTAATGATATTTGCGCGGGTTCCGTAAAGTTCTCGCGACCTTCCTCCATGTAAATATACTTCCACTCGTCGATCTTGCCCCTTCTAAGGTGGTTGCCGTTGTCAAGACCACCGCCCAGGCGGAGAACTTCGAGACAATCACGAACATACTATACGCACAATGATGAGTGCGACCGTGATTGTATAGAAACAAATACCTTATTGTGAGAGAAATCGCACTGATCCATAATAATGTCTAGATCGGCAACTGTGCCCGGAACGGGACGCGGGGGATATGCAACATCTGGTGGCTGACTGTGGATATCAAGGTAGACACGGCGTGGGCCATCCCCCCGTGTGGTCGTAGCCACGGGGCCAGGGGGCGGCCTGAATCGTGATGGGATGGTGGGTACTTTTCGTGGAGGAAGAGCAGGGTTTAGTGGTGGAGAAGTCAAACCGACTTGCTCCGGAACTGACGATGGGTTAAAGACGCAGCGGACTGTCAAGATAGACGACTTACTCTCTCTCTTGCTAGGATAGTGGCCACTCGCGATTTCCCATTTCCAGATACGCTGGATGTCTTCTCTGCCAAAGACAAGGGTGGATGACTCTCCGAAATTGGGGGTCCATTGCTTTTCCTCTGGACCGAACCTGCGCGCAAAGGAAAAGAATGTGAAGATGGAAACGATCAATAACAAGCAAATGATGAGGGGCCCTCGTCGCCGACTGAAACGCGAGAGGCCGAGCTGTTGCATGCGCGTAGGATTTGGCATTAAGAGGCGCAGTCTGCGAGTGCGTACGCCAGGGATAGGCACGGATACAGGAACCGTCCAGGACATGGAGCGGGTGTGTCTGTGCATCTTCTCCTGCACAGCGGAGGAATAAGTTGGAAGGCCATTGGTCAAACGTGTCTTCTCTGGATAGCCACTTGCACGCTGCGGGATAGAGAAATAATTGAAGGACGCCATGAGCCAAGGAACGGCGACGAGGGCAGAGACTCGTGGGGACGCCTTCGAGCGCTGAGGCTTTTCACGATTCGAGCGCGGTTATAAGCCAAGTTGTTGGACAAAATTCTGTGCAGAGAGCATACGCGTGAAAACATTTCCTCATTAGTATATTCCGCAGTAAGTATGACGGCATTTACTGCCACCGAAGCCATTCACCATACATGTTTGGGCGTTCCCCCGAATATACGACTCAAATGTCCGTTTCAATACAGTAGCCCAGTCAAGATCGACCTTGTCGTCCTCCATCTCATCCCCCAATCCATCCGGGTCGGCATCAGGATCAACCGTAGCCCTGGCAGCGCGTTCACCCTCCGCAAAACGCCCGAGATCAGGCCAGTGACGAGCCGGGTCAAACGGCAGCCACCTAAAAATCAGGCTAGTTAGTCAGGGAGACTCGCGTTATCCATGGAACGCACATGCCACGAATTGTGAAAGTGATACGAGAATGCGCCTTTGAAAAATCCATCAAAGCCAGTCGCAAGAGGAGCAGCACTCTGATGCAATGGAGTGTTGAAAAAATCAGAAAACCTAAGATAAGTGCATCAACAACCATTTACACGGAAAAGCATAATCCCCTACGCAGTAAAGAAAGGCTGTGGTGGACGCTCTTGCTGTAACCCCTCGGTATTGAGCCAAGCGGGATCAAAGAGCGCATCAGGGAGCTGAGTCAACAGTGGCAACAGGTGCGCATCCTTCAAGTAGCGAGTGATCGAGCTTGGGTGAAAATCAAAGCCGTTTTTCAAGGCAGTCCGGAACAAGAATGACCCAAGTGCAGAACCCTTGTTGAGATGGAGCACCGCGGTGTTGTAAAAGTCGTGATAGGACCAACGGT
The DNA here is from genome assembly GCA_038094535.1 of Tubosaeta aff. alveolata. NCBI lineage: Eukaryota > Fungi > Basidiomycota > Agaricomycetes > Boletales > Boletaceae > Tubosaeta > Tubosaeta aff. alveolata. The sequence continues at coordinate 159,025 of JBBPUG010000001.1, forward strand.
AGGCAAATGCTCCTTTCCACCCCCATAGTTCTTCCCAGTCGCGAAGGAAAATGGTATCTGCGTCGATATAGATGCCGCCAAAACGATGAGTGACTATGAACCGGGCTATGTCCGATAGGATTACTGAGAGTCTGTCGTACGATGCTGCGGACTTGGAACCCACACGGTTGACAATCCCATTACCGGATCCTAACAGCGAATTGTGTCTAGGGATGCTGACAGATACGCCCCCAGAATTGAAAAGAGTGTTTATTGAGCGCTATTCGTCCCGGAGTTCAGGAATACTGTCGAGTTGTTCAGTGGTATTCCACAACTTGAACTTGATGATATCCTTGAAGCGTGGATGTAAGAAAGGTGCCGCCCAAGGATTAGTCTTTAACGATTGGTATATGTCTGTCAGCGCCGAAACCGTGGGAGGGGCAGCTGCTGGGTGGGGATTGATCCAAACCCAGATGCGAGGATGGTACACTGACTCGGAAGTGTTCTCGAGATGAAGTCCAAGGTTCTGGGTGAACAAGAAGGAAAGAAGGGTTGCATATGGCTTGTCGTCAAATGGGCCAGCCCAATACATGTGGAAAAGCCGCGGATGTTGTGAAATATGAGGGGCCGCAGAATTGTGCTGCGAAGAGCCTTGTGAAGGGGAAAGGTTCAGAGGAGGTTCCCACGAGGAACGCCTTTTCTTCTGTAAACCTGTGTTGGGGTCATACCGTCCAGTTGGAAATGTGGCGGGAAGCAAGGGGGAAATAGTGTGCTCAAAATATTGTTCCCCTGCGTTAGATCCTTCTTCTGTATATATATACCTTTGTTTGTCCAGATTTCTTCGTCGTATTCGTCGTCCGTTATCCAGGCCAGCGCCAGTTCGTAAAAATTCAAGACAATCGCGGACAAACTGAGTTGCCTCAGATTCTGAGCCTAAAAAGGGATAGGAAAGAGCCTACCTTCCCATTAGCAAAGTTACAGCGATCTCGTATTATATCCAGGTCTGCGACGCTGCCCGGGATGGGCCTAGGTGGATACGAAATTGCATCAGGATCTTGAGAAAGACTTTGCACTATATGATATGTCCTTTGAGGGCCAACACCACGGGCGGTGGTGATTATAGGAACACTAGGAGGGGTGAATGGCGAAATAAGCGTATGTGCCCTGGCAGGGGGGAAGGCGGGATTGAGTATACGAGTAGTGAAACCTATTAGTTCTGGGACTGTATTAAGATAGAAAATCAGCTTGGCAGACACAAGATGGAGAAAGAGATCACACTCTTTGCGCTGCTGGGATGGTGGCCACTGTCGATCTCCCAGCGCCATATCCTCTGCAGCTCTTCTCTGCAAAACACTAGGGTCGAGTCTCTGAAAGTTGGGCTCCAGTTTGCCTCTTCTGTGCCAAGGAGTATTAGGACAACACAGACCGCGAGGAGTCCCCCGAGGAAAGCACTGCAGCGAGTGAAGATTCCCCTATGACTGAGCCATGATATGGCTGGTTCGTGAGCATTTCTCACCATCTTCACGCGAATTCGACGAGGAGAGACTATAGCTGCAGAAGCAGGAGGAGGTATTAGCCACGGACTGTGTGGTGCAGGTTGTGTGGAATCCTCTTTCTCTTGGAGAGTGGGTTGCGTGAACCTACCACGCCGGAAGGCTACGTATGAAGACGGATGCATGAATTCAAGTGCAGCTAGAAGGAATGTCAGGACATGGCAAAACTGAAGAGAATGTTGAAACAAATTGCGGGACAGTCTTCCCAAGCTTAATTTGGATGCATCGGATTCGATTCACAGCGAGCGAGAACTTCTACGACAACGGTTACAAAAAAACTCTATGCTAACTCAGTTCGCACCGAGCGGCTGCAACTCAAGATCAGCCGGATCAGTCGGGACGGAGAGGATACGGAGAGTGTTGGTGTGTCCGAGTCCTCCCTTCCATCCCTGGACAGCGATGATAGTCGTGCCAGTCTTGATGATCTTCAACTCAAGTGCACTCTTCAATCCGAAACGAATGCGGTTGTCAACCTGGGGGTAAAGCATGCTTAAAGCGGGCCCAAAGGTTCTACGAATCATTAACTCACGTCTTTCTGCCATTGCGCGTCCGGAATACCACGTGGCTCGGGGTACCAGAATGGGTAACAGCCACGGTGCAAGTGAATCTGACGGGCGGTCTGCTCGTTGCGAGTTACTGGGCGGCGGTGGATCACGTCAGTACGACGGCTGTCTATTCGTGATACTATCGTACCGGTGATGATCGGGACCAAAGGTCGGTATTTTGAGACCAACCGGGCAGTATTGCCGCTGGTGGACAACACAAGAATAGCACTCGCATTCTGCTCGGAAGCTGCAGCAACTGCAGCAATCGCCACGGTTTCCACCGTCTCTGTAGGGCGAGGCTGAATCGCCTTCAACTCATCATACAGAGGGGGGTAGCAAATAGCAGCTTCGGCAAGAAGGCACGTTTCAGCCATCATGAGAACTTGGATCGGCTTTAATGAATGGCAGTCAGCTTGAGCGCGTAAATACATACCTGATTCCACAGGATAGCTCCCTTTTGCGGTCTCTCCGGACAACATCACACAGTCGGCACCATCGAGTACAGCATTGGCAACATCGCTGACTTCTGCACGCGTAGGCCTCGGGTTATACTGCAAATTTTCAGTTAACCAATACAAAGCGGGAGACTCAATCAGTTCACCGTCATAGACTAGAGGAGAACTGAATAAGCACTCGATCAATACAAGTGACAAGCCAAATTCACCTCAAGCATCTGCGTAGCAACGATTACAGGTTTTCCAGCAATGTTGCATTTGGCGATCATCATCTTTTGAGCCAGGAACACCTGACTCGGAGGAATCTCGATACCGAGGTCACCACGAGCAACCATCACACCATCACATTCCCGCAAGATCTCGTCAAAATTTTCTACGCCTTGCTCGTTCTCGATCTTGACAATGATCTTAATGTTGGCCCCATCGGGACCGAGAACCTGGCGGATGTCCTTGACATCCTGAGCGCGGCGAATAAATGATGCAAAGACCATGTCAACACCGTTCTTAACACCAAATAGCAGATCTTTTTTGTCCTTTTCCGAGAGAGCCGGAAGATCTACATCTGTCTTTGGCAGATTGACACCTTTGCGAGAAGAAAGTGTCCCGTTGTTGAGTGCGCGAACGCGGATGTTGGGGCCATCAACGGACAGAACAAGGAGAGACAGAATACCTGGATGGAAGTCAGTATATGCTAAGTGGATAGCGTCAAAGGAATCACCGTCATCGATATAGATGAGCTTTCCTGGGGCAGTGACCTTGGTGATGTTTTTCTGTGATATGGATGAGCGGAAGTATGTTGGTTAACGACAAGACACCAACATAATCAAGCCAGAGGCACTCGCTATCGCAAGACTCGCTGTACTTGTCATCCGTAGTAATGGTGAATTCGTGCCCTAGTTTGATGGGGGCCTAGAGAAGAAGTGAATCTTGCTGATCAATAGAGACCCGCATATATGCATACATCTTTGCCGTTCCTCATCAAGCCCGTGCGGATTTCAGGACCTTTCTGCAGAAAAATGAATTTGATCTCTTGATCACAACCTGAGGATTACGTACGGTATCCAGAGCAATCGCAACGGGACGACCGGGATCATCTTCGGGTGCACTTCAGCCCTTCAGTGTGCGTTACTGAAACAAAGGTTCTTACCCGCCACCATCTTTCTGGTGTTGTCAATAACGCTTTGGTGGTAATCATACGAGCCATGCGAGAAGTTCATGCGAACTGGCGTTCATCAGGGGAGTTCCATCACATCAACGAGGGAGTGGCTCACCGACGTTGACACCTGCGCGCCTCAATGCGGCGAGCTTTTCGACCGAGTTTGTGTTGGGCCCTGCAAAGACATGAGAGTGGGTCAGGCTGGCACGCCAGAGATCGCACCGATCGTCGCGATGATAGCAGTCTAAGAAGAGCGTAAGTCCCGAGTGGTGAGCTGATGGGGAAGTACTACCTTGCGAAGGTACTTGGTCTCTGGAGTCGGTAGCAGGGCTTTTGCAGGACTGAGGGTGGAGTTCCACTCGAGTTGAGAATGGATGCCGTCGTAGGTGAACATGTTCGGCTTGTTGGGTAGGGAGCAAAGTCTGAGGGAGAGACGAGCGGCAGTAGAAAAGAAAGAAGGGGCAGGGATTATCATGATCTTACCTGATGGTGGTGTACGCGAACTACGCTGGGGCAGTGTGCAAGAGCGGTCGGGCCAAGTCAGCTCGTACGTTTTTATCTCTCCCAGATTCGATTAATGCGGCCTATCAATCGCCGTCACGAACGTGTGGATGGGATTAGGTAACAATGATACCCCATATTCTATTCAACACTACTGCGATAACATTACGACATATATCAGTCCGCCTTGATCTAGGCGGTAAACGGCCGAGCGAAGCAACAACGTATGTAACACGCACAGAGAAAAAAAAAGAGAGAAAGACAACACAAGAATCACGGTTAACCTTACAGTACCCTCAGTGTCCACCCGTGCAAACCTCCCTCCGCGTTCGCAGCTGCCTGCGCAGCGGCAAGCCATCCTGGATCAGCCGTCGGTGCTCCGCCTGGCGTGAGAACGCCAGGTACCATCCCGCTGAGATCCATGGATTGAAATACATTCTCACAGGCTATCGTTCTCCCCGAGTGGTAGCCGACACCGTCTGAGGCCCTGATAAATAAAATAGGGAGGGTTCGACCAGCGATCGATGTATGCGGGGAATTGTTCGTCGTCGAAGGGCCACCACTCGCCCCATCAACCTGATCCCCCGCTGCGGCAACGTCACCACCTGACGGTGCCGTGTGGGTACTTGCTGTCGCACCATCGGCGCTCAGCGCGTTGGGGGAGGCGGCCTCTTCTTGGAGTGCTTTGAGAACCTCAGCGAGTGGAGGCATCTCCACGGTCACTAGAGTATGCACTGGTGGGAATCTCCCCGCAGGAACATTAGATGGCACACCCTGCACAGTTCCGTCGTTTGTCGTCAATTCGGATGATGGCCCCGGCATTCCACTGCTGTACGAAATGTTCGTGAGGGGTCCCGGTGCATGTGGCGGAAAGCAACGTGCGTGAAGGGGACCGATGTTACCAAGATAGACTGTGAGAGGTTGCTGTGTGCGTGTTTTCGTGTCTTCATAAAAGAAGTTGGAAACGGTGAGTTCCAAAGTATTATTGGCTGGTCGATAGTTGGGAGCCGTAAACAGAGTCGGGAAGGGTGTAATAGGAAGTTCGGGTATAGAATTGTTCTGGCCAAATGCATCGAAAAACGTGTATTGGAACTTGGCTGTGAATAGCAATGATCAGCGAAGCGTGTTGATAAAATGATGCACGAGGCGCATACAGATGCCGACGATCGTCCAACACAGATAATCATCAACCTCATCAGAAAGAACTCGAACACCGTCTTTCATCTCTTCTCTGACACGAGGTGATGCGAATATGAGAGGGTGAGTTCCGCCTTGCGACGATACCCCTGGTGTAGATGGTGCGACTCCTGGCGGGCCGGGAACGGGGCCTGCGGCCGACAGATAATGTCTTGAGCCATCGGCATTGACGCGTTGCAATGCTATTTTTTGCATCTGACTGACTGGGCCCCCATCGTCGGGAGAAACACGACCTTTATCTACTTTGCGGATGACGAGGGGCGACGTCGCAATACCAGAAATTGTGTCGGACAACACCACTTCGCAGCCGTACGTCACAGCTTGATGGCCCCCTGTTTATTGTGAACGTGAGTATTGGAACATAATACTTTCCGGTCACGTGAAGACATACCGTGGACTGGCGGTGCGTCCTCTGGACGGCGAACAACATTTACATTGAAAGCTGACCAGCTGACGTTACTGGCACACAATTGGGCAGAGTCAATGGTCATGTATTTGGTGCGAACTGTCTGCGAGTTGATACGGTTGAAAAGAGAAACTGGACCTCCAGCCAGAATGCACGACGAGATGTTGCGCGTCTTGGCTGTCTTCTTTGATGGCTTAGATATAATTGTTACAGGAGCTGAATCAAATGATGCCCAAACACGGCCACCAGTATTATCGCCGCCGCCCTCTCCTGAGGCGGAAGGGGGATCCATAATATCAAGGGAGAGGGTGAAGCTCTTGGCCTTGGCAGTACCGGTGACATGGAGGAACTTGAAACTGCCGGTCATGTTATTATCGAGGGAGGTCTTCTGATCAAAGGAGCGTTCTCCTTGTTCAGACACGACGGCCATGGAAAGCTGTTGGGAGCGCATCTGCCATACCGGTCCCTGAATGTGGACGATTGGAGGAGGACAGAGGAAGCGCTTTTCGCTGCCATATGACTTTTGGGCGACGGCGGCATGCAAACACATTACTGTGGTCATCGGTATGACGCGCGCTGGGTCCTGGGAGACATGATCCCGTACGGTGCGACGAATTTTAGGGTGGGGATCCCCCTGTTCCCCATCGTCGAGTTTACGTTTACTGTTCTTGCTTCCCGAGGGCTTATCGCATAACAAGGGTGAATTATGACGCGTGCTAAGCGCTGGACGGGGGACTTACTTGGGGAAGTAACGCGATATGGTGAGAAGTTGAGAGTTGAGGAGGGGGAATGACCCAGGGATGAAGGGGGGAGTCTGGGGGCAATTGGTCCTTGTGAGTCACGGCAAGGATGGACTGGAGAGACGCGCTAGGATCGGGATTAGAAAGGATGGAGGGAGGAGCGGAGGTCATGGCTGGAAGAGAATGGTTGACGACGCCATTATTAGAGGGAGATTGCTGAGATTTAACTTGAGGTATTTGCTGCGTAGTTTGGTGGGAGATATGTTCTGCGGGAGTTGTGTTTACCAGAATGTCAAGAGAAGGCTGGGATGGGGAGATAGGTCGAGGAGACGAGCTCTTTGACGCAGCCTGGTGAAGGTGAGCGTCGAGGTGAGCAGCGTCTGGCATTGAGATGTGTGGGGAAGAGAAAGGATGGAACGTCCTCATAACAGTTTCCCGCCAGGGATAACGACGTTGGCTGCCAGCTGTGGGAATCGAGAACAGAGGTGGGAAAAAAGAGAAAAGCCTGAGAGTCGTTCAAAGTCAATGTGACAAATTCACACACCAACACGTGCAACACCGTGGGAATTCAGCCACAAATCACAACACAGCCACAATCGGGCCCCGCTCACGTGACAACCATGTATTACAACGGTCGAGGATGCAAAAAGAAAGATGTAAAATAAGTGGGAATGTGTTTGTTCAGATGCCAACCAGGTCATGAAAAAAATAGCGTCCATCATCCCAATCGTCCAATCTAGCTGGGAGGGTCACGATGGGTCCCTGTCGTCTTTTGTCCCTGTCGTGCTTGGCCTTGCCCGGGGAACGGGACAGTCGCATTCGCAACAGTCTGAGGGTCACGTCGACTGGGTCCCGGTCGGATGCCAAGTTCTATGTCATGTTGATGTCGTTGCCAGTCTTCCACTCTCAGCATCGACTGCCGCTTCGAGGAACTCGTCGCATTGGGCCTACCACCGATCGTGGCAACCTTGTCCGCGCTCAGGGCGTTGGCGCCGGAGCTGCGGTCAGCGTGTCTACCTGCGTCCACGCCTGAACCTCGTTTAATCATTCCCTCGTCCGACTTGCGCTTCGCTCTCTCCTCTCGCTCGAGTTCGGCCGCTTTCTCCGCTTGGCGCCGGCTCACAACCTCCCGCTCAATGGCCATTGAGCGCTCCCAACGACTTTTGGCTGCTGCGAGGTCCGCAGATTCCTTTTCAGCCTGCGTAATCGGGTTTTGCAGCCCACGCATCTTCTGTCTATGTCGCTCCTCAAGTTCCTCGAATGTTGCAACACGTGGCGGCTCAGCCTTCTGGGGTACGGGAGCAACGAGGTTGCTGCGAGGCAAGATATAAGGTGTGTTTGTAGTTTCCTGGGCAACCTGTTTGGACCGCGATGGGGGTAAGACAATGGGAATGTTTGGGTTTGGGTCAGGGGAGCTCCGTGCGGGGCGAGCACGGGAGAGAATGTGGGGGATGGTATTGGCGGGAGGCTGGTCATAGACAGGAGCATGACCAGGCGGTTGCAACAGCACGGCGGGGGTATTACTACTCTGTGATTTCTTCGTCCGCATCCTTGGGGCACCAGCAAGAGTGGCAGCTATAGGTAGATCTTCATCTGAGGTATCTTTGGGGGTAGTGTCGTTGCCGCTGACTTCGAGCATGCTCTCGCGATGCTTGCGTTGGACAAGAGCATTGGTCACTGCCTGAGACATGGGAGGACGTGGTGCGTTGGGCATGGTCGCAGAAACGGGCGTGGTCGGAATAGGTGCAGTCACACCTGATGGTGGCTGGAGTAGTTTACGGTCACGTACGTAAGCGTCCCAATCGCCGTCCTTCAAAGGCACACTCGTGGGACGGCTTATGGAGGCGCCGAGGGGAGGTGCATCAATAAGCTTAGACAGTTCCATAGACACCGCGCGGCCACGCGGATCAGGTTGTCTCGGAGGCCGCGTGTGAGTCCGGGGGCCAATAGCATTATCGAGGTCGTAACTCAGAGTTCGACGTGACGTGAGTGAGACCTTGCGTGAGCGAGAATCGTCAGAATCTGGACCAGGCGTGTCTGACCGCAGAGCATCAATGGACCGCCTGATAGTCTGGATCTCGGCGAGAAGTTCCTCCTTGCGGGCGAGTTCGCTCAACTCGGCGGAAATCTGAGCTCTTTGGGCTTCCTTTGCTTCCTTGCTAACGTCCGGCTCTGTATCGGTGATGAAGCCTGCCGGGACGTCATCCTGGATTCCGATCCCAAGGTCTAAATGAGGGAGGAGAGTTCCTGCGGCTTGAGTTTTTCTCGCAGTCCGTTTGAATTCGTCATCGGGCATTGGTGCTGCCATGAAATCGGACACGCCAGAAGTATGCCGGGCACGGCCACCAATGAGGGTGAACGTGGACGAAGGACCCTCGTTAGACCCAGACGTGGGAAATTCCTTCATGAGAGGTGTGCCCGAGTATCCACTGCCTGATCGAGCATGTGTTCCAAGGGATGGGTGGTCATTCTCCCACTCCTCCTTTTCTTTCGCAAGCTCCGCAAACCTGTCAGACACGTTGAGTTCGGCCTCTTCGTCTCTGCGCCTTTGTTCTTCGGCGATCTCTTTCAACTTTCTCTGCAGAACGCGAAGGATGCGGAGCTGGACTGCACCTCCCATAAGGGCGACTGCAGCGATCAAGCCAAGTTCGATTTCCATGGTCTGCGTGACAGGAAATTTAATGTGGTTTCCGGTATATTTTGGGAACAGATTACTGAAACCGAGATTCCATACGTAGAACTGATCAGGTGTAAGGGGGCGAGGGACTGAACTGAGAAATGTGACGTACCTCCTTGAGTCCGGCTGTAGTATAACAATCGACACCCAGGATGAAGGCAGACGAACCTACGAAAGCAGTGGCTAGAAGTAGCATGTGCCAATGGAGCTTTGGTATCGTGCAGAGCACAAAGGCGACAACCCCGCACGCTAGAGACGGGTTAGGCCAGAATGAAAAATAGGGCAAGGGCATACCGATGTATAATATCCAGCGTAATCCGACGGAAGGTATAAGGCCGCCATTCCTGAAACACTGTACCCACAATCCAAACGCGAAGCCTCCCCACGCGCCGATGAAATATTTGGTGGCCTTCCAAAAGAAGATGGTGAAGGCACCGCCCATGATGCCGGCCACGGAACACGCGAGAACAAACATGCCTTGAAGTGTCTTGCTTGGAGGATTGACCGCCGGAAGAATGCCAAACTTGACGATGAGAACAAAGCAAACGAGCGAAAGGGAGTAAAATCCGATGAGGAAGAAAGAAGTCCTGAAGGATGGTGATTGGAGAAGGTTACAGGTCTACTGGAGAGGAGCTGCGCACCATCTGTTCTTGTGACCCCAGAATGCGCTTGGTAGACCTGTTAATATGAGAATGGCGCCTAGGACACCGAAGGCAGGAGTGATTTCGGTGGCGAGGACAATTGACGTTGGGGAAGGAGTAGCCGAAGTGGACGCGGTGGGAGTTGGGAGAGTGCTTGTGACATTGAAGACGGTAGGAAGGACAGTGGGGAATGAGATGTTTTGTGTACCAGACTGAGTGACGATCGCTGTGGTATACGAACTTGTGGCAAGGAAAGTGGTGAGGTTGGCGGTAGGAGACGGGGCGTGCGTGGTCGCGTTGAGTGCGGACGAGTTTGACTGGGCGGTGACGGGGAGGAGAAGGAGAGAGAGGACAAAAGCACGGAGCGGAGGCATCGTTGGCGGGGAGAGCAAGTGGCCCGGAGAGGGCTGAGGCCAACTTGGGGACGGTCAGCCGCTACTCGTGTGAGTCGAGTTGGTGTCTTCGTTCAATCTCATAACCTCCTCGTCCTCCGCAGGCACGCCGAGTTTCATCACCACACCGCTTCAATAATTCAGAGTCGTCATGCCTACCAACCTACTCAAAGTGTTCCAGCCGAGTAGGATGAATCCCGATTCGTGAAAAAAGAATGCCCATCTTCTTGGGCTCATCCATCACTGCAACCACCTTATTCCCCGCTCTCTCTTCCCGCGGCCCTTCCAGGATGGTCACCACCTTGCCCCGTCTCCCAAACCGCCCCACCCGGCCAGCAACGTGCAGGTAGACATCACCCGACCGTCCCCCCGGGAATCCCAGCATGAAGACATGCGACAGATCCGGAATATCGATCCCCCGAATCGTGGCAAAGGTCCCAACAATCAGTACCGGATTCTCCTCCGAAAGTTCACCCATTCGCGATACAACATGCGCACGACTGGCTTCATTCGCCACCAAATCCAGCGGATGTGCATTCACACCTAGCTGTTGCAGCTCAAAGATAATTTTCCGCACAGCCGCGGTCGCGGGTAGCACCAGGAGTGCGACACGAGGTACATCGAGCGCAAATGTTGCAGCAACTGCCTCTAGTATGGCTGGATCAACGGCAAGGGGCGCATGAATCAACGCTACAAGAGTAATGAGTTCCTGTAGTCGATCAAAGCGATTTCTTACCCTTGTCGACGTCGCCCGCGAGTTCATAGTCATCATTATCATCGTAGACGAGGGCATCTCCCTCGTCCTTTCGTTCCGCCTCTTTCCCAAGCAAGTCGCTGGTGGTATCCGGTGACAGCGGACGGGCACCTACGATGTTCTTGACATCCCCCGTCTCCGATACTACAAGCACATGATGCACAGCACTCCGGCCCAGCCTGTGGGCAGGCAACGCTGAAGACCGTTTTCGGATCAACTTTATTGCATCTCCTCGCTGTATCCATCCGTAAGTACTGAATAGTGCGCTTCGCAACTTGCTACGCAGCGTAGCGCTGACTACGACGAGCTGTGGCCGGTACGCCGGAGGAGCATGACCCTGTTCGAGTAACCCTCCCTTTTCAGGATACACGCGTTGATGCATGCGGCATTTGTCTCCAGATGTGGGGAACATCCAATCCAAGATTCGAACGAGGTCTGGGATATGCCTCCCTAGCTTCTCTCGAGGTATCCTTCCGCGATCTTTTGGCGGCTTTCCATCCGGTACCCGTAAAAGTGCATCCACTTCATCCACAAAGACTACAGAGGGCGTCAGTGCTTGACACACCTCTGGCCGTTGCTCAATAAGCTCCAGTAATGCGTTGGGAGTGGTAATGAGGATATGTGGAGTCTCGTGGATCAACGGATCTTGGTCAGTTGACGCAGATTTGATCGCCTCTTGCATGCGAGTAGGTAGGCCCCGTAGCGTCGACTTGTCTACGTGTTGAATGAGAACCTGAGCGTATTTTGCTAGTGTGTCCACTTTAGAAAGGGTCATGTGGTGCATCCAATGTAGGTATTGATACGCGAGGTCTCGGTGTGGCACGATTAACAAGCTAGTAAGTGTCTTCCCATCTTGGCGAGCTATTGGACTCCCTTCCTGCACCGGAAGCCTGCTCAGCAAGGCTAACATTATTGCGAAAGATCTAAATGATAGTTAGCCTGCTTCAACGCACTCCATAGACCAGACAACACACTTTCCGGTTCCGGTATCGTCTTGCAACAAGATATCTCGACGTTGGGTTATAGCACGAAGGAGTTTTCTTTGCATCCCGGTTGGCTTCTCAACAGTTGGGAAAGCAGTGCGTAGTGATTCGGCTACCGTAGGGCGGATCCCAACAGCCTCGAAAGAATTTGTACCCACCGCACGAGTGTATATTCTACCATCGCGTGCTATCCGGTTGATATAACGTGAAAGGACGGCTTTCGAGCACAAAGGTCGAGCCAAGTGACGGAAGAAAAGAAAAGACATCACGTGATCCGTGGTGTAAATCACACTAGATGAAGCGCCGATATCTCAGCAGGGATTAAGAGTGTGGAATACACGGAAAGACGTTCGGGGTGTAAAAACGCGACATCACAGCCACAATTCTCCTACCCAGTGACCTTGTAAACAAGGTAATGATCATGTCTAAAGTACAGGTAAGACGCGAGGAATTGTGGGCAGGTCCAGTGAGGATGAACGGCGAACACACGGAGCAGCGGGGGACGGGAATGGTAGAAGTATACACCAACCACTTTGACAGCCAGCCATCAGTTGCAAACAACAGAGCGCAGCGGCGCAAGTGGTCTACGTATCTTCATCGCTGGTGTTTTTGCTTGTCAAAGACGACGGCCATTGCTCTGATCGTCGTCCTCCTTCTTCCTCCACTGCCTGCTCACCACCCATCCTCGCGAGTTCCTATTCCTCGTCACCAATAGGTCGATATGTGCTCCTATCGTCACGGTAGAGCACACGACTAACCCATCCCCTCTCTGACGGATTATTGACCTTAGGTCGGCGGCCAGAGTTGACGGACAATTGATCAGATGGAGCGGCCGACATAAGGGAAGCACGCTCCGATTCGTAGTCAAGTCTTTCCTCTGATTTCTTTTAGAATGAAATGCCCCTTAAGTTTATGAGACCAATTACCTTCACCAAATACAGCGTCCATCTCTTCCAATGGTACGCCCATGGTTTCAGGATACACTGAGCCAGCGTTAAAAACGGAGACGGCAAGAGCAATAGTAGACCCACAAAAGTACACGAGCACAAAACTACATGCACAATAAAAACCATGCATCGGGTATAATCTCCACGTAATAACTTGTTGCAAATAAGGAGTGGTTTCTCCAACGATAAAGTTGAAAGCCCTAAAGTAGAATTTAATCAGTATAAACACAAATCACGTGGTTCTGACCAATTTGTTGCGGTGGAGATAGAGACGCCTTTGGATCTGAAAGTCAGAGGCATGATCTAGAGGAATTTCAACACTTAGATCGTTGAACGAATACATAACCTCACCTCAGGCGGATAGAGCCATGGAATAGGTCCCCAGCTTTAAACAGATGAGCAGCACTCCTATCTCGAAACGAAATCCGTACCTGTAGCCGAACGCAGCATTGAAAACGATCACGCAGACTACAACCGCTTGGGGAGTCTGGGGAATATCAATATACATCCACCACCCCGTGAGGCCCAGAGCAACGCCCATCTTTATAATATCGTTAGATAGATCACAAACCTGTTCATAGCGACAGTGCCTACGATGACAGCGCCTGAGAGAAGAATGATCCTGCGGCCCCAGCGATCCACCAAGTACCAACTAAAATTGAAAGTTAGCAAAGGAGCGACAGCATATATGATTGACATACGGCGGAATAGTACTGAGTATGTAGATGATGGCATTAATACCTGTCATAAGAACGGCATCCCGCCCAAGCCATCCGGCCTCTTGAAAATATGTCGATCGTGGCTAGCATGCATTCAATTGGACAGTCATACCTTCAAATACCGAGGCTGATTCACAACATCAGTAGGACGCTAGGGGATCAAATATGTGAAAGGCTTACGCGCATAGTAAGAGATTACTGCCAAACGATGCAGTTCTCAGAGACAGGTGAGACTAATACATGCCACATACCATTAATACCATTCTGGCGGAAAATAAGAATACGAACCATATTAATTGACAGAGCTATAACGCACCAATTGAGCAAAAGCCTGAGAAGACATCGCAAGCAAGACCCTGCGTTTGTACTTTTTCCACATTGTTGCATACCCGCGGCCCTCACCAAGTTCGCGCTGGATGATGGGCTGAGCTGAAGTACACTGTAATTACTACAAACCTTACCTCCGAAATGACCTTTTCTTTTATTTCCCGAAACTCAGCCTGTGCGAGTATGTCATTGGGATCCCCGCCATGGAGGTCTACAATAACACGCATTCCAGCCGCATCTTGGTCGGTGTCGATCAACCACCTGAGGAACAGCATCAGTGCTTTCGATTATGTATGAGGCAGTTCGTACCGAGGGCTCTCCGGCATCACAAGACTGCCGAACGTAAGGATACCGCCAATAACGCATTGGATGAAGAGGGGTATCCGCCAAGAGAGATGAGAATCAAGGAAAGAGCAAAAATAGTCAGTCCACTAAGAGAAAAGGTCAACGAAGGGAAGTCGTTGTTGTAAAGGAAAGCATACAACGGAGGTAGCATAACCAGCAATGTTCCCCGTGAACTCCATACATGCGAGAGCGCCTCTCTGAACGACATGGTTAGATCGCGAGTATGAGGCGCGAAGTATATACATACGTGATTTGGAGGAGAAATTTCACTCTGATATATTGGGACAATGGTACTGAGAATTCGCAAGGTAAGTAAAACAAAAGCTGTTGACGCGTTCACTCACGATAGCAGACCGACGCCAAAACCACTGATAACGCGACCAACGATCATGACGTAGTAGCCCGTGGTGAAGGTTTGGACGGCACCCCCAATGGAGAAGACCAAAGCACCAACGAACAATGTTCCCTTTCGTCCAATAAGATCGCCGACTCGGCCAGCAGCGATGGAGGTGGCTAGGGGGGGTGAGAGAAGAAGGAGGTATAAGGAATAGACATACCCAAAGCGCCAAGTTCCAAAACTGCAACCATCGTCCCGATTTCTAGAGGACCTGGCGAGTTGAAATACTGTCTAAAGTACGGCCCGGTGATGATGCCGGACATGACGCTGCACCAACGGGTAAGCACAGGTATAAGAGGACCAGAAAGCAAGGGCGATTCACCCTTGATCATAGCCGAACTAGAGGGGAGGTGGTAAGTGAAGCGAGGATGGGGCGGGAGACCCTACGCACAAGAAAGACGCCTAGACTGGCGAAAACGGAGATGGCGTAGAGCAGCGGTTGCCCGACAAGCCTGGACCTGGATGGAGGTAAATCGATATCTGCCATGGCTTCATGAACTGGGGAGATGATGGGTGGAGAAAAACAAGATGGGATTTAGGCGAGCAAGTGGAGCGTAACGACTCCGCCTTCGGTTCAAGTGGCAACGCCACAACAGCAGCGCACCACAAACATATATGCCCCACTCAGACCCCTCTGTGGACTCAGTGTCCTACGAGACAGACGACGAGGACGACGAGTACAGACTCGCCCAGCAAGAGTGGCGGGAGAGTATCGAAGAGCTCCAACAGCTCGCCCTCGTCCTCCTCCTTCCCTGGCTGGGCAAGTTTCTCGGTCGCAAAACGAGCCATTGGCGTGCGTTTCGTGTCTTCTCTACAACGTTGTCCTCATCCTCGCCTTAGTGTACGTCCGCTACCTTCACTTTGGTCTTGGAAAGTCCTTTTTCTTTGGTGAAAGACCCTCCGCACTGGCTCTATTGTCGCGTTGAACAGTCTAGAAATATGCTCGAGGTGCTACACTCATCTTCCATCCCTTTCGTCTTCTGACCCGAGCAACCAAACTTGCCAGTCCTCCGTACACAGCCCGCCCCCGCATCATCTCCCTCACCACCTCATCTGCATCCGTCCAAGCCTCTCTCGCTATCAGCCCACGTAGTAGGACATACCATGTATCTGGCCCAATCGAAATTCCCCTTTGAACCATCTTCCTGTAGTACCCAAGTGCATCCGCTGCACCTTGTCGTGCTGGGTTCTCCAGACATGCTTTGATCAACACATGATATCCAACCCGGTTGAGTTGAATGTGCCGTCTCTTCATCCCCTCTAATACATAGTGTTTGCACTGCTTCGCCAATCCCAGGTCATGCCATTCATGACGATGCAAACTGGTTAAGATACCAGTGTATGTAACTTCGTTTGGTTGCACTTCTGGATCTCTCTCCATCTTCTTGAGAAGTTCCATCGCCGCTCGCAGGCCTTGTTCGGTACCCTCCTCCACTTGATGATTGATGATTGATGTAAAAAAGGCTACGTTGGGTTCGATGTTCTGCTTTCTCATGAGGCTAAGAATAGCATCTGTAGCATCTGTGCGGCCGACTTTGAGTAGGGCAGAGAGCACTGTTGAAAAAGTGTAAACGTCCCCAACGAGGCCGTCTTCTCTCATCCAATCCAAGATGCGGGAGATCATGCGGAATTCGCCTCTTCGACCGTGGTAGTTGAGTAGACTGTTGAACGACACCAAATCAGGTTTAGGCCCTTCCTTCCGCAACCTCTGGAATAGTGCATGAGCGTCTGTTTCGAGACGATTCTTCAACAGTCCATGGAGAACGGTGTTATAGAGTGTCAGTGCGTCCTCGGGACTTGCAGACGAACCAGTTTGGAAAAGAGTAAGATATCTCATTGCGTCTTCCGGTCTGCGTGCTGCGAAAAGCACGGATATCATGGCGCGGAACGTCGAAGCAGTTGGTTCTATTCCCTTGGATAACATTGCACGCCATGTGTTTTCTGCCTCATCAGCTTCCCCCACACGCTCATGCCCAACAAGAAGGGCAGTCCAGGTAATTATTGTTGGCTGGACGTGGAACCTCAGCATATCGTCCCAGAGTGCCTCGGCCTGGTCTCTGGAATCGCATTGCAAGAAGGCAGTCAAGATCGTCGCCCAGTTGATTTCGTTCAGGGCTATGGGGGTCTGCGGAGTGACACTGGCTTGACTTGGTGCAATATATGGTTCAGGACCGCAGATGCCTTCGACAATAGAACGATAGAACTTCCTGAGGCCCTGGACGTCACGAGCGGCAGCGAATTGGGAAGCACGTGCAGTGATAAAACGCGGTTCGGAGACGTATCTTGCAATGCGTAGCTTGCGAACATATTCCTCTACCTTGCTAGTCAACGATTTATTTTTGAAGCTCGAGAGGAATTCAGTAACGAGGCGTGCAGAAATTGGGACAGGGGAAAGTAGATATGCATGTAATGCATCGTGGAAGGAGTTGCGGATGGCATGGGCGACAATGAAGGCGAGAAGGATGCGAGGGGAATGCAAAGGGTGAAGGTGCGAATGAGTTGGCAAGTCGACGACAAGCTCGTCGGGGTCGTGATCTTCTTCTGGAATGATGAGATCTGGAGAAAGTGGCTTTTCTCCGATGGCCAGGAGGAATCGAGCATGCAAATCCAGCGTAACGGCGCAGTCACCACTTCGCAAATGGGTAGCCATGTATGCAGCCAAAGCTTGAGGAGCTCCCTTTGTCGCCGCGTGGAATGCAATTTCCTCAATAGCTTTGCGGTCACAATACTCCCAATTGTGAGTTGTATGCGGACAGAGTGCTGCCAGTAGCTCGGAGTACTTGCGTAGCTGCGGTCCAAACAGCGAAAGGAGACCCTTGTCGCGCAAGCGTACCCAATGTTCCCAAACGCATAGTACATCGCGCACTGAGAAAGCGCGTTGAAGTTCTATGAGACATTGGTTAAAAAACAAGATGTCCCGGTCTGGGATGTTTGGGACACGGTGGAACAGGCTGCCTTGCTGTTGTTTGGAGTCCGAGGTAGGCAGCGGGACCGATGGTCTTCCTGCAGCGAGAACGCTAGCGGTTCTAAATCCAAATGCACAGGGGGCGAGAAAGTCGAAAAGACGAGTGTTGGAGATCGTTCTGCGCAGCATGTCTGTTGGGTCAAAGCTCACACATTTGTTTCTCCGACGTCTCAGACGACGAGCTCACACTTGCACGATGGGCCACGGAAACTCAAACAAGCTGTACATCACTCACGCCGAGCATGCGGGCGACCTCGGCCAACACTCGGCCTCATCCTCGGGCTACAAAGCGTGCGTATGTCACCTACTTGTACTCATCTCTGCCGACCACTCTACAGAAAACAACAAGTCCCGCATCCTAAAGCGCAGACACCGTTCGACTGCTGTGCTCTTTCTTTTCAGCCGTTTGAGCACCCAGTCTGTGCACGCAATAAGGACGGAACCGGTTTTGTCTTCGACCTTGTCAACATTATTCCCTGGCTGAAGCAAGTTTCATTGCTCTCGTGTATGTCCTATCTCAATGCTCTCTTTCAAGGCAACACAACAATTCAAACCCGATCACCAAAGAATCTCTCTCCCCGGACGATCTCATCAATCTGAACTACTCGCGGAAACCCTCTGGCGAGATCCACGACCCTATCTCGTTCAAACCCTTCAGCGAGCATTCCCATATTGTCGCAATCGCTACTACAGGTAATGTATTTCTGGCCGAAAGTATTAAAGGTGGCAAAGATCTCTTGGAAGACAAAAAGTTCAAGAGGTATGCACTTGATTGATGTCGTACGCACTGGGTAAAGAGATGATGCTAGTGACGATGTGATCACACTTCAAAACCCTCATGGCCTTCCTCCTGAATCTCCGCTCACCGGAGCAGCCCTTGTCGCCATGGCCGCTAAGAAAGAGGAAAAGGCGAAAAACCTCGCCCCGAAAGTTGTTTCCGAGGCCAAGAAGTCCACCCCATGTAAGCGTCCTTTTTGTCGTTTGTCCTCACATCTTGGATCATCTCGCAGGGAACATATCCCCTTATTCCACTGGTGCATCTGGTGCATCTCTGACATCAACTTCGGTGGATCCCCAGACGCAATCGTCTAAGCTTCTTTGGGATGAAGAAGAACTCATGTTTGAAGATATATCAAATCCTCCAAAAGGAAAAGGAAAAGAAAAGGACGTAGGCAAACGTCGAGCTTATGTCCGAGTAATCACAAGTCTTGGCGGATCCCTCAACCTGGAATTGTATTGCGAGAAGGTTTGGTGAACCATGCACGTGTGCACCACTCTTGTTCATTGCCAGCAGGCTCCGAAGACATGCTATAACTTTTTGATGCTCGCTAGGGCAGGCAAGTATGACGATTGCATTTTCCATCGTTTGATTCCCGGGTTCATGGTATGTCATAATTTATTTTTTCGCTATTGTGCTCATTGGCTGAGTTTGTCAGGTACAAACTGGAGATCCAACCGGCACGGGAGCGGGGGGACAGTCATATTGGGGCACACCTTTTCGCGATGAATATGATCTGAAAGGTGCCGCCAAACATGACGGCCGAGGTGTTGTTGCGATGGCAAACAAGGGAGCTGGTACGAATGGGTGTGTGAATTTAGTGGAGGTTGTTCGCAGACGCTCACATTCAGAGCTAGGTCTCAGTGGTATATCACGTTTAGAGCAACCTCGCATCTTGACAACAAGCACACTGTCTTTGGCAAACTAGTTGGAGGTGAGGAGGTTTTAGACACCCTGGAAAAATTGCCTCGAAAAGAAGGAACGGAACGACCCGCAAAACCGGTGCGAATAACGGAAGTCGTCATGTACGCCTATTCTGTGTCATTTTCTTCCTTCAAGTAACCACAACCCAGCCACCAAGACCCATTCGAAACCTATAAAACGCGTCTGGCCAACAAGCTTGCACGACGAGCAGAGGCTGACAACGGGGGGCAAAAGACCTCTGAAGAATCACTGGGCGACAATATTAACTGGTTTGGAGTCAAGGTGGGCGCCAGTGATGAATTATCGTGTACCATGACGAGCGCTGGCGTTGGCAAATACCTCGGTAACAAGAGGCCATTCAAGCTGGAAGGTACAGACACAGACCTTCAGGTCAGTGACTCGAAAAAGAAGAAACGATTGGGTTTTGGTAACTTTGAAGGCTGGTAATACCCATTGGCAATATCCGATGTTTCCGAGTCTACTACATGCTTTACAGTGATAGAATGATTCGGGTAATATAAGATGATGTGTGTGTCTCGTCTTCAGCCGGGTACTGCAACCTTCCCGAGAGTATTCTGGATCTGTTCTAAAGCACGAACCTAAGTAAGAAGTACAATAGCGAACATAAGGATTACCTGTTTTGCTAACAACTGGATGTCCCTCCGGCACCGACGGCAATATAGGTTGGATCGGGGCTTCCAGCTGATGTCGTGAGATGGTGGATGACGACGCGAGCCAGCAAGAACAATAGAACTTACGCTGGCAGTCTGAAGCTCCAGAAGCTCAGCTTGTACAGCATCCTCCTCATCCAGTGTCAACTGACTCGCCAGCAAGTTGCTGATCTCCTATGAGAAAATGGTGAGGGACCACGAATATAATCCACCGAGTCAGGACGTACTCGCTGATATTCCCTGGCTTCATGCGTCTCTTCCATCAACCTTTCGACAGTTTCCAGGCTCATCTCGCGATGGATTTCCTTCAGCACCTCGTTTCCCTGTTTCAAGCCATGCAGGACTGAAACCTCCACCAACGAGAATTCGATTGTAGAAACCTGGGCAATAAGGTCAGGATGAAACCCCCGAAGCAATGCATTAAACTGACTAGCTGCTCCAAAGCCGCGAGTTGATCATCTGTCTTTAGAAAAAGGCTTTGCTGGTATTTCCTTCTTCTCAGGGCTATGACAGCGCGGTCCTTGTTACCTGAAGCCAGACATACTTTGGCGATGTCATGCTCGCGATCGAGGATGACTTGGATCTGTAGAGAGGACGTTGCAGTTGCGCACTTTGGAGAGAATAGCTGGGCGTACCCTTTTCTGATACTGTTTCAACTTGTCACGCTGTAGTTTGAGGCTGCAGGGCAGTTGAGCGTCCGCAGGCTCGCAGACACTGGAATGGCGCGCACTCGAGGATTGCACGGTCTTGCTGGGTGATCTTTGGCGTTGACTGGTTTGATCCCATGTGCTCGTCTAAACAATAGCTAGTGTTCCCACCAGCTTGCTTCACAAACACTAGCATTTCACCTCGGGGTGCATTGCCTGTCACCTTTTCCTCGTCGTTCAGGAGTGCGGCAATGCTGGCTGGTGTAGCAGTGGTTTTATGCACGTAGCGAATGTCTTCCTTCTCATTAAGCCGATTGTTCAAGCCCTCAAGGTTCTCGAGTCCTGCAACTCCATATTCTTACCGGCCCTATCATGACTATATCCGTTTTGCTACCCCAGGCCAGTTCGCTCAGACAGGCGCGTGTCTGGTATCTCATTCTCCGTGATGAATAGGTGCTATGGGGCGAATACCGTTACATTCTCCGAAGATAACTGGTGTTGCGACCTCAAGAGGTGACAGAGGGTAAGCTTTTCCCGAGGACATTTGTATTGTCGTTAAGATCTCGCCCAGTCATCAAGAGGACTATCATACAATAGCTGCTCTCTCCTTGGACCCGGAAGGTCTTCGTCAAAGCGTCAAGAGGTCCATTGGAATCAATTGGAAAGCCGAGAATGCTCTAGATCCCATCGCCCGCCAAGTTGTTTTCGTAGGGCTTTATGATGGGTGTGTCAATTAAGCGAATCCTCATCAATGTCTCAGGAATCCAATCGATTCACAGGCACGGCGGTTCTACTGTCTCCCAATATCTACGCCAAGAGTTGCATGGTTTATTTGAATCCGTTGACAAGTCTCATATCCCCGAATTATTCTTGTGGATCAAGGACCAGGGTGGCTACTTTAAGAGGTTCAAAGGTGGTGCACTTGCGCCATGGATTCACAATATTCAGGAAACTCCACCACTTGATTTAGAGGCTCGCGCCACCCAAGCATTCTTTGAAGTAGGTAGGTCGGTGTATATTCCTTAGGATGATCATCCACTGAGTGGCTTCAGATCGGCTTCTTTCTATAGAAAGTGAAGCGAAGATGTGTGGGGCAACAGCCTCGGTCGCTATACTTCACTCCTTAGATCACCCTGCTCGTCCATTTTTTTCCTCCGAGAAGCTTGTGCTTACGGTGGCGCACTGCGGGTGAGACGAAAGCCTACCACTCGTTACTTGAACTCATGGAACCCTTAGCGACGCACGAGTTTTGTTATGTTCCAGGAAGGGTGGCTTCGTGCATCCCATGACCGAAAACCATCACCCAGATTCACGTGTTGAAGCTACCCGATTGCGACGTATGATGGGCTCTGCACTCATTACCGACTCTTTTGGCGAGTCTCGGTCTGTTTTTTTTTTCCGCGTGTATGTGACTATTCATGCTTATTTGCAGATGGATGGGGGCGCTGGCGAATACGAGAGCGTGAGTCGAACGGCATGCTGTGGACGAGTCAGCTGACAACTACAACCAGCTTGGGAGACCTCAAGTTCAAGCCTTTTGGTGTTACTCCCGAACCCGAGGTTCGAGTTAAGTTACTGGAAGGTACTTGGTGACCTTGTTCATCATTTCTTCGACTCGATCGTTTGATTTCTTAGGCCGAGATTGGGCGTCGATGGTTGTCGTCTCGGATGGCATCTCATCGACTCTGTCTGATGACGAAATTGTGGACCTTACAAGAGGCGCGCCCACCCCAAAAGCGGCAGCGGATCGCATCCTATCGTTTGCTCAAGAAATAGGCGCTTGGGACAACGCTACAGCCATCGTTATACCTCTCGCAGGATGGGGCCAAATCGAAGGTCCAGACAAGAGTCTTGCGTTGCGAGAGTTTCGCCGCCAACAAGCAGGTGGGTCACCCTTCTACTGTACCTATCACTGATCGCTGATGTTTCCGTAGTTGGAAATGAACGCCGTCAGCGGATGATGTAGAGGGTGTTTTTCTTCTTCTTAAGCTATACGTCGGGACACATTGTGTTGAATTAACTCGTTACCCCACGGTCTCAGATCTGTGCCACTGCATGCCCATCTGCGCGAGGGTCCGAGCCTGCTGCCCAGACACGCCTGCCTGACGGATCCACGATTGCCTGGATTATCTGTCCGCGACCCATCATGCCCCTGTCAAACCCGGACAGAGTCCTAGCGTCATGACCCAAGTCTGGTATGCGACCTTTAGTGAATCATGATCCTTCCAAACAAGTACTGACCTCTCAATCTGGCGACCGTAGCAGAAGGAATATCGTCTTCCAAGTATACCTCACTATTGCTAACAACAAATTCATCGCCTTTTTCGACATTTTCCGGAGTGCCTGGAGAAATACAGAAACGAGGCGCATCGAGAGCAGCTTGGGCTGTAAAACCACGAAGTATATTGAGGAGGACTTGTACGTGACCTTGAGGCTGATATGAATTTCGAGTGAGGAACCAAACGGAAATTTTCATTCTTGCTTACCTGCATGAAACCCCCCATTACTCCATATGACAAGAAAAGCTCGTCCCCTCTAAATGCCATCGATGGAATGATAGTGTGGTACGGACGTTTTGCACCCTGAGGTTTACAGTGTAAGGTAAACGTCGGACTGAGTAACTTCAAGTTCACCTGCAAGCAGTTTGGGTGTCCTTCTTCAAGGACGAATCCCGAACCTCTGTTCTGAAGTGTAAAGCCGCAACCCTTCGGTATGGCTGTATGAAAGGTGAGCATGTAGCACCTCTCATCATTGCCTTAATGATACCTCCTGTACCAAACCCTGCTTCTCGCATGCAGATGCGGATTCGATGCACCAGAAGGCATGGCAGACATACCGATGTAATTACTCTGGATGAAACTGCAGGCATTTCCCCACTGATCGACAACTGAAGGAATGTCAATGAGATTGTGCAGGTACATGAATTGCACATACCGGTGAAGTAAACGGTATCAGAAGAGTTGACAGGATTTCCGCGAGCGATATTAAGATTGGTCCTAGTCGGGTCAAAGACATGCGCGCGACGAGCAAGATATTCCTTTCCAAGAGTTCAGCTTTATGCGGGTCATCAAGAAGTATGGGGCACCTTGCTCAACAACTCATCCACGGGGACGTAGCTAAACTCAGGGTCGCTTACGTAGTACTGGGTGTCTTTGATTTTCTCGGGCTCGAAGAGTGTCCGAGTTGTGCCGGAAACTTACCGGCGAACGCGAGTCTAAACCGGCGACGAAGGATAAGAATGAGGATATAGCACAGAGCGTTTGTACCCACCGCAGCGCCTCGATAAGGGCGTGTAAATACTCCGCAGAATTATGTTCCAATTCTAGCAACGACTTCGTTTTCCCCTGAACTTGGATCTGCTCTAGGATCCCAAGAGCGAGAAGGGCGGTGATACCTGAACAACGTCCAAGACCAAAGACTTCCGGCAAAAAAAGGAAAACTACCTTGGCCATTCGGGGGACACTGCAGAACAGAAGTGACGCCAGCATTTATGATGTAAGTTGCGCCTCACCTCATACACCGTGACCTCTCCGCCGTAGGTATATCTAATAGGCTCCACGAAAGTGGTCTTATGAGCAGCTAGATCTTCAAGTTCCATCACACCACCCTTGCTCTTGATGAGATCAACGATTGCATGGGCGACACGACCCTTGTAAAAGCCATTTTTCCCTTGTTCGGCGAGCGCTCGAAAAGTGTCAGCGAGATTGGGAAATTTCATGATTTGTCCTGGGAGTGGGGCCTTGCCATCGAGAAGCATCTCAATTCCATTGGGGGCGTTCTGAAGAAGTTTTTCAAAGTATTGCCACTATATAAAAAATATCAGCATGAGTCAGACACGGATTATTTACCCAATCGTACAGAAAAACTGTTGATTTCCGAGACTGGGACACTGGATGAAACAATATGAGGAAAGCAAAAAGATATGCAACTTTTCGATGTACATACCCTTCCTCTGCGAGTTTGATGGCCGGCCCCAGAACCTCTGAGATCGACACATTCTGCGAACCAAATTGTTCGATGGTATCAATCCAAGCGGCTGCCGCACCTGCTCATGGATTATTAACTTCGCCAGAGGAGACAGCTGTACAGATCGGACCAGGGACAGTCACAGCATTTAGATCTGTACTTGGAATTTGACGGTTGGCCCCTCGTCGTCTCATGTAGTCCAGAGTGAGCTTCGCAGGCGAACGTCCTGAGCCGTTCAAACCCTTGACGGTCTTGGTCTGTACGTCGTAGAAGAGACAAAATGCATCGCTGAAGGATTCAGAACCCGCACAGAATAGGACCATCAGACGCACCCCCCAACACCACAGGAGCTCGGCTCCGTCACGTTCAATGCAACGGAAGTGGCCACGGCTGCATCAGCTGTAGGAGTCCGGGATCAGATTGAGGTGAACGTCGACTGGAATAAGCGATAGTACCTGCATTTCCACCTTTCCGGAGGATTTCTAGCCCTGCCTCGGCAGCCAGAGGTTGAGAGCAGGCCACAACTCCTTTCGTCCCATAAACTTGTGATCTACGACCGGCAAAACGCTGGAATACGAGGTCCGGCTGGTTCACTTTGTCCCAGTTAAAAGCAAGGGAGGACATCAGGGTGATTATCTGCAACAAAGATGAGATATCAGTGGCAGAATAATGTGCATGCCCAGTATGGACTGCTCCTCAATACTAAGCACTGATCTCCCAACATGTCACCGCTCGGGGCACGCCTTCAATCAAAGTCGACAGAATATCAAAAATTGCAGGGTGACCTTGCCGTCCTTGTCGATAAGAGAACACGACTTGATACACAGCTGTCTGAAAATGAGGTGGTCAAAAAGGTATGGATGGGATTCCCAGCATGGCCAGGCTTGATCATGTTGCCTCCAGGAGTTCGCAAGCCTCACCTCAAAAAACACAATATTTAGGCTCGTTGGTCCCGTTCTCGTGCTTCAAGACGCTACTGAAGCTCGCACGAATGTGGAGACACGACTGGATTTCATTCGAGGCGAGCTGTGTGTATGCTAAATGCCTTTGCCCCAATATCTCTCACCATCAAAGTAGAAAGCGCGTTGATACACAGATCAAGGACGCGGAAGACCTGCTGGAGAAGAAGAAACTCGAGGCATGCCACATACTCGGCTGGCATCTAGCTACTGACATGTCTGTGCCACAGCTCGTCGATCTCCAAACCCAACTGCCTGCACACTCGGCAACGGCGTCAAGCTAATACATGTCCAGTTCAATAGGATCTTGACCGAGTACGGGGATCGTAGGACACTCTGGTAAGATTATCATGATAGGTTTTGGTCACTCTGTAAGGATTAGACTATCTCCGCGTGGTTACCCATGCAAAGTTTTGACTGGCCAGTTACAGTGCGACCAGCTTTGCCATTCGGACTGCTGAATAGTAGATAGGCTTTGCGATTCGTTCTCTGCTTGTCCACCAGCCTAGAATATGAAAGCACCGAGTTACTTTGTTCACGCAATCTCGTGTTGTGAAGGCTTGAAAGAGCCAAGTCTCAGATGGTTTCAACATTCAACGATTTTTGCATCGTCATGGTGGTGCCCATCAGCTTTCTGTTCTTGATTTGGGTGCCAAGCAGTTCCTGCCCACGAGGAGTGTACCAGCAAGACACCACAAACCTGGAGTCATTGAAGCGAGTCTCCATGGAATAAAGTTTGCATCATATGGGCATCGGTACGACGTGCTGTGTATGCGTGGAGACAGTCGTGCACCCTAGGCCAGGCTGAATTCCTTCTCGAATATCTGTTGTATTAACGAGATCATGTCAAGATGAGCCCACCCCGAGGGGTCGTATAGAAATTAGTCTATCGAGTTGTCTATTATTATGTTAGAAACGCAACGGATCGAGAGCATGTACTAACGTGCTATGATTTTGGGACAGATTCAGCATGCGCTAGTTCGCGCAGCATTTCTGGACTATCAGTCACTTTCTCAAGCTTGAAGCGTTTACGCGCAGAGATAGGACGACAGTGGCGAATCAACACCTTGTCATGAAGGCGTAGCACTGCCAATATATCAGCAGCGCCTACTCAGGGCCTCCTAAGACATACCGTTCTTCTCATCGTGTGCAAGGATCTTTGTGGTCCGCTCGATGCGCTTGAGAGAGTCACATTAAACGCATAAACCATTTGAAGGGAAGGCTCACTTTGCCAGTTAATTTGTGAATAACATTTCTATACACCGTTACGGTCGCAGTCTTGTTCATACAGCCGACCTTGGTGACAGTTCCAGTGAAGAACATGCTAACGCACAAGTAGTCAATTGTAAAACGGCGGCCCAGCTGAGTCAGAAGCGTGGAAATCTAGGATGACAAATCCGGTGAAACTTGAGTCGGGGTTTGAAATGGAAATTTCTAAGTCTCTCACTTCTTTCCTTCCCCTCAGGCCTTTGATAAAATGGACGTTGACATGAAGACCAAAGAAGACCGCGACTACGACCGTGACAGAGATCGCGACAGAGACCGTGACCGCGACCGCGACCGGGATCGTGATAGGGACCGGGATCGCGACAGAGATAGAGACCGCAGCGGAAGAGACTCGGGTACCTCTTACTCTCATTCTTTATAGCAAAGTTCCCTGATACGCTGTCTTACTTATCAGGTCGCAGTAGGCGCACTGACCACTGGGAGCCAGATGAGAGGCGTAATAGCGAGGTCAGTCTGTTCTTCCTTGCGAAAACACACTGTTCAATCTATCTTTGTCTCCTGATATTTAGCGCCGAAAACGCTCTCGCAGTCGTTCGCGCTCTAGGTCCCCTCGTAGGCGTTCTGCCTCGCCCCGCAACCGCAGGCACTCCCGACGCTCGCGGTCTCGTACACGTTCGCGAAGCCCATCGCGCACTCGTTCGCGGAGCCGTGACCGGAAACCCGCAGACCCCTTCGCCCGCTCTCTCGGTGGTCCCATGAATGCCGAGCACGAAGAGGCAGTTGAATTCGCCAAAATTAGCAAGAGAGAAAACCGAGTTTACGTTGGCAACCTCAGTTACGATGTCAAGTACCGCGACCTTATGGAATTCATGAGGGGAGGTGGGTGGGGGAATCTCAGATTTTTTCTTTGTGTGGGGGAGGGGAGACGACGTGGCTTTGGTTGCCGCTCGCGCAATTCCGTTCTGCTGAGGCTCGCTCTTGGAAAAGGCAGGGGTTGCTTTTGTGCGAGTGAGCTGATGAGGGAGAGTGGAGGAGTGGCCATACCGGTCCTGGCCCTTTACTGTTTTTTCTTCCCGGTTTCGCCATTGTTGGATGGTCGGAATAATTGAGAGGATATTGATGGGAGTTTTCTTTTGGGGTTACGTAGCTGGGGAGGTCCTCTTCGCTGAAGTGCTGGTCACGCCTACTGGGGTTTCCAAGGGATGCGGGTATGTTCATTTGTTGGCATTGTTGTTTTTCTACTCACACTCAATGTAGTATTGTGGAGTTCGCGTCTCCAGAGGATTCCCAGAGGGCCATCCGCGAGCTCTCTGAGGTTCCTCTTCTGGGTCGCCCAGT
Source organism: Tubosaeta aff. alveolata (assembly GCA_038094535.1). Taxonomy (NCBI): domain Eukaryota; kingdom Fungi; phylum Basidiomycota; class Agaricomycetes; order Boletales; family Boletaceae; genus Tubosaeta; species Tubosaeta aff. alveolata. The sequence continues at coordinate 187,214 of JBBPUG010000001.1, forward strand.
ATTTATTCGTGAAGTATGTTGGTTTCTGTGCATGTCCTGCAACCTAATTAATTATTTAGGATCGAGAAAATGAATCGCGATTTGGAGCCACTCCTGTGCCGGGAAAAATCGGTATGGCGATGGCTGGGCAAGGGCTTCATGCGCAGCCGCCCCCACGTCCTCCTCACCACAATTACTTCGGCACTCATCAAAACCCAGGCAATCAACTTTACGTTGGAAACGTCAGTTTAACCTTTAATCGTTTCGCCGCCTACTCACATTCTAGGCAGTTGCCGTATCAAGCGGGATGGCAGGACTTGAAGGATTTGTTTCGAGCAGCTGGGAATATCATTCGTGCTGACATCAACATCGGTGCTGATGGCCGCCCCAAAGGCTCTGGTACTGTGGTCTTTGAAACGCAAAAGGACGCCCAGCAAGCTATTAGTGTGTCTTTTTTTCTGCTTTTACTGCTCATAGTCTCAATGACACAGGTATGTACAATGGCTTTGACTGGTATGGCCGTACACTCGAAGTTCGAGAGGTAACAACTCTGCTTAGGCCCAATTACCTCTATTGATTGTATCCCTTTTAGGACCGCTACGCTGGCCTCTCTGGCCCAGGAGCATTCCGTGGTGGGCTACGTGGCCTCGGGGGCGGTCGTGGTCTACGCGGCGGATTCCGTGGCAGCTACCGCGGTGGCTTCAGAGGTGGATATACTCAAGGACCTGCCCGCGATTTCTCAAGTCAGGATATCTATGCGGACTACCCGGGACCAGATCAATCTGGCGGTCACGGGGGCCTCCGTATGGATAACTATGGCGGCGGCTATGGTGGGGGTTATGGTTACATTGAGCCTGAGCCTAGTCAACAAATTATGGTTCGCAATGTGAGTTCTCCCCAGAATATGTAATTACGAGGGAACTTAGCCTATGCTCTAGTTGCCATGGTCAACAGCTAACGAAGACTTGGTTGAATTGTTTGAGACGACTGGACAAGTCGAGCTTGCAGAAATTTTGTTTGATGGGACGAGGTCCAAGGGATGCGGTGTTGTTCAATTTGCTCAAGTCGCGGAGGCAGAGACAGCCATTGGTATGTCTAATATTCATTTAGAGGTGTCACTCCTAATCCACCATCCAACAGCGAAGTTCCAGCAATATATGTATGGTGGCCGGCCATTGGATGTTCGTTTCAATGACCGTTGGCACACATTCACTCCCACCGCTGCAAAGGGTGGTCAAGTAATGCCTTTGCAGCCCGATATGTGATATTGCCCTTCGATTTGGAGTGTCATAAGCGGCGCGCAAAACGTAAAATGCCCATCTTTACCTCCCTGTTTGAGATTGCATCACATTTTTGTGCATTCTGTTACTCGATTCGTCTCGGTTTTCCTTAGCTTTATTTCAATGTTGGTAGTGTCAAACGTGCACGTACTTAAATAATGAACGCGTTCGGTCGTCTTTTCCACGAGCGTAATGTGGTTGCGAGGCAACACTGATTGGTGCATCAAGCCACAACAACTTTTTCACATTGATCGTACGTGGTCTGGCTTAGAATCTTCTGAGAAGTGGCGTCGACAAGGCGTGTGTAGAAGGAACAAACAAATCGGATGCACACGGAGATGTCGATCTACGTCGAGCATCGCCTCAGTGGTACAGACCCACAATCACTACGAATACGAAATGAAAATCAGGAGAAGAATGTAAATACCTAGGCAATCTTACCTCGGATTAGAATCTGGGCAGAACCTGATACTAAGTCGATCCACATTCGAAATCCAGATACAAGTGGCGTAAACACGTTAACAGTATTAGTACTGAATCAGCCAGCGCTCGGCTATTTTGCAGGTACCACATTAAATAAAATATGTACTAAAAAGTCTCTCAAAGACGTCAAAAATTCTAAGCAGGTAGTTTGAAAGATGGCCGTGGAGGTGCGAATTTAGATTTTGCTCGAATTTGTGGCCCGTATCTTGCCAAAACGAATGGGACCGGAGTCAAAAGAAGGGCAATGAAACCGACGAGAGAGGACGCCCACTCGGGCCCAAGTCTTGCATACATTTGGGATGCAAATAACTTGTATCGTCGTGAGTAGAGTTATATTTGGATGTAGCATAACACTCACTGGAAAGCCGGCACCAACTGCACTACGGACAACAGTGCTCGAGGCAATTGCTGACGCAGACACGAAGAGGTATACATCAATGATGTAGTTGAACAGACCCATCTATGTGAGAAGTTAGTGGGTGGGTAGCTGGAGGTGCAGCCGAACTTACGAAGATCCAGCATACGCAGAAGCCCAGAACCAATGCAGAAGCCAACGGCGCCCAAATAGATACGCTTGGGTACGAAGTCCATCTGTATCCAGTCAGCCGGTCACGAACAGTGTCACTGGGAGGGAACGTACGCAAACCAAAAGAACGATACGGTGAGCAATGGTGCTGCAATCATGGGAGCACGTAATCTATATTCTGGTGGTACAGGTTCTGGAGCAAATTCCTGTATTTTCTTCATGTAGTCCTTGTTTATGTACAAGACGAACTAGGGCGCTCTGTCAGCACGTCATACTGGTGCAAGAGATGATACGTACGACAGCAACCGAGAGCAAGCTACCAACTGGTAGCGGGAGATATACAAGACCGGAGGGCCCGTAGTTCAGATGGTGGCCTTTCGTGTATACTATTGGGTATGCCTCAAAGAGTAAATATATACAGCCATAGACGAACTGGATAAACATGTTGACGATCAGACAAGCGCAGAAATACGGTAGAGATAACACTACGCACACTCATGTAAGTCGTGATTGCAATTAGGATAGGTTCCTGGACGAGAATCTTGAACGGTCGTTCGACGATCGCTTCGACACGTTGCGACCAAGTCATCGAAATCGTTTCCATTGTAGCATAATATCGTTCGTCCCCTGTGGCCTTGCGCTTCTCTTTAGCCATCTTGACAAGAATAATAGGCCTGGGTTTCAATTAATGTGGCTTCTAAACTGTGAACAAGAATTGCTTACTCAAAGGTTTCTGGCATGGTAAAGACGATGACTATACAACAGAGACCGGTCTAAAGAAAAGTTAGAAGGATAATACGAGAAAGTCAGAGTAGACTGACAAGGAAGACGACGACCCAGAGTACCCAGCGCCAGTGAGCGCCAGATTGGACAATGTAGCCTCCGATAGTAGGGCCAATACCTGGGCCAGCGAAGGGAGCAACGACAAAGGCGGCCAATGCCACACCTCGTTCTTTGGGGCCCCAGACGTCAGCTATCAGAGCGCTGGAAGTCTAATGAGCGAGAACTCCAAGATTGGGGGATGTGAGAGCATACCCGGCGTTAGATAGTGGTGCAGCTGCAAATGTCCCGCCGAGAAACCGGAGAACAAGGAGGGTTCCGGTGTTCTTGGCGCAGGCAGTGCCTACTTCAAAGGCCTATGATGGCATGTTAGTTACGGTGGGTGCGGTGATTTCGGAGGAGACAAACCAGGTAAATAATAAATGAGCTGACAAAGATCGGACGGCGGCCATATTGCTCGGAAAGGGGTGCCCAGACGAGTGGGCCGACACAATATCCGGCCACAAAGAGGGAGATGGTGAGGGTCCCCACCTCGGGACCGAACCCGAAGATTGGCTTTATGATCTCTAAGACGGGAGCGGTGGCCGTACTGGCATACGTACTGCAAGGAGGGATGTGAGCAAGAAGGGTGGGATTGGTTGAACGGAGACTTACGCAGCGAGGACGAGCAGACCACCTGCAAGGGTGATCCACCACTTCTTCCACTTTGGCCAGTTCTGGGATGGAAATGAGCGAGCGCTGGCGGTGGAGGGTGCCGTTTGCGTACCTTTGGGTTTCTTGGATCGCCGGGAGAAAAGCGAACGAGAAATGGGTCAACCTCGACATCTAACTTTTCGTCAACCACAGGGGTATCGAAAGCGGGGTCGAACTCGTGGACCGCGGTGGAGGTGGAGAGGATAGAACGCGCGTCCGCTGGCAAGGACATGGCTGGAGATGGCGAGGAGGGCCATCCTCAACGGCGCGTTCTTATAGCTATTGAACGGATCCGGGCGAGCTGATCGCAGTGCTGACACTTTGACGATGACCCCTGCACCGCCTCAGTCGGACGGACTCTTACTCAATGGATTTCACGGAACTCTACAAGCACTCCGCAAACATCGTCGCGTTCAGCCCCGGCGCCCACTTCATCCTCAACGCGGTGCTCGACGTCCTCGTCGTTCGCCGCACAGACACGCTCCAAATCACCCGCACTTGGTCCATTCCAGACACCATCTCACACGCCGGCTGGTCCTCTGACTCTGAGTATCTCTTTGCTGCTTCCGCAAAGGCCGCCATCGTGCATGTATTCAAACTGAGAGACGATGCTTGGTCTGCTCGCATACAGACAGGCCCAGAGGGCCTCGTCAAGGCTGAATGGGCACCAGATGGCCGACATATCCTCTGCTTCTCTGAATGGGGCGTAAGCACATCGCTTCCCTTCACATTCCCATCCCAAACGCCGCCTTAACAGCTTCGGGTCTCCATCTGGTCCATCGTATCTGCAACAGCCACACACATACAATTTCCCATACATCCCGATAGAGGTATTTCGCCATCTTCCCGGCGTTCAATCTTCTTCTATCCATCACACAGGCTATGCATTCCGCTCCGACGCCCGTTACTTCGTGTTGGCTGAGCGGCACCGCTCTAAAGATACACTCGGCATCTATGATGCCTCTGACTCATTCAAGCTCGTCCGCGTGCGTGTCCGTGTTCGGTCTCCAAAGCAGTTGGGATCAAATTAGACACTCACAGCATTTCCCCCTCCCCACCGCCAACCTCGCCTCCCTCGCGATTTCGCCCACTGGAAATTACGTTGCTGTATGGGAGGGCATTCTGGAGGTGCGCTACTTTATCGATCGCTCCTCGTCCAGCCCGCAAGCTAGCCACCCAGTATAAAATAAGTATCCTCTCCCTCGCAGGCGATCTACAAGGTACATTCACTCCGACTCCTGATCCTGGTTTCGGTGTCCGCTCTGTGGCTTGGCATCCAAGCGGCATGTTCCTTGCCGTTGGTGGTTGGGACGACAAGGTGGGTTGCGCGTCGCCTGATAATAATGTGTTACCACTTCTCATTAGATCCATATTCTCGATAGTCTCACATGGTCAGCAACTTGTACGCTACAGCTATCTGGCCGAATTACCAACGGAGTCGTACGTCACAGCTTCACACCTCGGATATTGTTAATTAACCCTGACAGACACTTTGGCGAGAGCCTGCGAACTGGTGGGAGTCAACCCAGGGTAGAGGATTCCTTTCCTGTAAGATCATCTGGGGGTCACCGTCAATATCACCGAACGATGACTGTACAGATGAACGACTCGACGGTCCGCAGACTGTAAGTGTCATCAAGGCCGATCTTACCAAGCCGAATCCGAAATCTGGAGCACTGCAGCTCGAATGGAACAAAACAGGCACCCACTTGCTTGTCCGATATGGTAATGTGACCGTTTCCACGACAGCAAGCGCTAAATCCGAGCATCTTCAGAAAATGTACCTAATGGTGTACACATCTACGACTTTCCGATGCCCTCGGATCCATTTGTTCCCCATTTGCGGTGCGTACTAGTACACCAAAAACCAGTGATGCACGCACGGTGGAACCCAATGCGGAAGGGCAGTCTCGTCATCTGTTGTGGCACTCAGAGCGTTTTTACGTGGAGTGACGAGTGGGTGGGAGAGGGTGGTGATGAAGAGGACATGGCCGAGTGCATCGGCGTGCCCGCCAGCGGTGAGTGAGCGTCTGATTCCGACTGGGAGTTGAGGTGAAAGGGGTCCCCACAGCCAAGTACGAAACACGAGATGTGCGGTGGGCGCCAGACGGGAAAGGGATGGTGCTGATGGATAAGGACAAGTTTTGTTGCGCGTTTGAAGTCGAAGAGGGCGCTGACTAATCACTTACCTCTGTGTCATACTCCTACGTCTTTGCTCGTCCTCATGCTTTCACGTCCGCTTCGTCTTGCGCGCACCGTCGACCGCCGCATCAGCTCAGCTCGCTGGTCGAGGTATTTTGCAACACCTTCGCCGCATTCAGAGCCTCCGCCAGATCCCGCAAGCAAAGGAAAAGCAAAGGCAGATGATGCCGAGGACGGTCCTGGCGTAGAAATTCCTCGCGGTCTTGACGGATTCTTTCAGCGCTACCAGCAGTCCCAGCGCCAAAATCCGTCCTCTCGGCAGTCAAATGAAGAGCCCCATCGCCAGAAACCTCCGCCGAGCGGGAACAGTAACAACTTCAACCCGAACCAACTCGCTCTATTGGCTACAACCGCGGCCATCATCTATGGCCTGAACAGCTCTTCTTCCTCCTCTTCGCGGGAGATCACCTGGCAGGAATTCCGGACTGCATTCCTGGACAAGGCTCTTGTCGACCGGCTCGTCGTCGTCAACCGCCAAAAAGTTCGCATAAAGCTCCACTCTAATGCTACAGGAACCATGTATTCTGCTGCCGTTGGCGGCGGTGACTACTACTTTTCTATTGGAAGTGTCGAGGCTTTTGAGCGTAAGCTCGAAGAAGCTCAGAATGAGCTCGGCATCCCGAGTCATGAACGCATACCTGTCGCCTATCACGATGAAATCTCTACGCTAAATACCCTTCTCAACTTTGCGCCTACCATTCTCTTCGCTGGTCTCCTCTTTTACATGAGCCGGCGGGCAGGTGGTTCCGCTGGTGGTGGGCCAGGCGGTATCTTCAACATCGGAAAGAGTAGGGCTAGATTGTTCAACAAGGATACCGATGTCAAAGTCAAGTTCAAGGATGTGGCTGGAATGGACGAGGCCAAGGAGGAGATCATGGAATTCGTCAAGTTCTTGAAAGACCCTGCAAAGTACGAGAAACTTGGTGCAAAGATCCCTCGCGGGGCCATTTTATCTGGCCCTCCTGGGACCGGAAAGACTCTCCTCGCAAAAGCTACCGCTGGCGAGGCCAACGTCCCCTTCCTCTCTGTTTCCGGCTCCGAGTTCGTTGAAATGTTCGTGGGCGTCGGATCATCCCGTGTCCGTGATCTCTTTGCCTCGGCCAAGAAAAACGCGCCGTGCATCATCTTTATTGACGAAATCGATGCTATTGGTAAATCTCGAGGCAAGGGTGGCAGCTTTGGTGGAAATGACGAGCGAGAGTCAACTCTCAATCAATTACTGGTCGAGATGGATGGGTTTGGTACTCAGGAGCATGTTGTTGTCCTTGCTGGTACCAACCGTCCTGACGTCCTCGACCCGGCGTTGATGCGCCCTGGTCGGTTTGATAGGCATATCGCCATCGATCGGCCCGACGTGTCTGGTCGCAAGGGTATTTTCATGGTGCACCTCAAACCTCTTCTTCTCGCACAAGATCTCGCGGATATACCTACGTTGGCTCAGAAACTTGCCGTCCTTACCCCGGGCTTCTCTGGTGCTGACATTGCAAACGTCTGTAATGAAGCTGCGCTTCACGCGGCTCGCAAGGGTCATGAATTCGTTGCAGAAGACGACTTTGAGAGCGCCATTGAACGAGTAATCGCTGGCCTAGAACGGAAGAGTAGGGTACTCAGTGCCGAGGAGAAGAAGACTGTTGCATATCACGAAGCTGGTCATGCTGTCTGTGGCTGGTTCTTGGAACATGCAGACCCTTTGCTTAAAGTTAGCATCATTCCTCGTGGTGTTGGTGCCTTGGGATATGCACAAGTGAGTTCCTCGAAATCGTCAATCGGACTACATTCATATAGTTTGTAACAGTATCTTCCCCCGGACCGTTACCTTCTATCTACACCACAGATGTTGGACCGAATCTGCATGACGCTTGGTGGACGCGTTTCTGAAGAAATCTTTTTTGGCCCAGAGAATATCACTACTGGTGCACAAGACGACCTTCAAAAAATTACTCGTATGGCCTTTGAAGCATGTGCCAATTATGGCATGAATACGATCATCGGGCCTGTTAGCTACGGGGGGCGGGATGGCCAAAAGGAAAGCTGGACCAAACCTTTTAGCGAGAAGACTGGAGAAATGCTGGACGCCGAAGTCCGCAAGATGATCACGTATGTTTTCTTTCCACCCTGTCTTTCGATCTGCTCACGTGTATGCCTCTAGCTCTGCGCACCAGAGGACCACCGAGCTCCTCACCCGTCATCGCGAAGATGTTGAGAAAGTCGCACAGCTGTTGCTGCAGAAGGAGGTTATTACACGGTATGCGAATCGATTTTTTTTTATCCGAAATGTTGACTCTCGCGCGACAGTGAGGATATGATCAACCTTTTGGGCAAGCGCCCTTTCTCGGGTAAAGCTGATGAAATGGACAAATGGCTTGATCAGAATCGTGGGAGTGAGCGCAGTGCTCCTCCCCCACTCGAAGAGTCACCCCGCGACTCAGCAGAGCCAACACCTGCTCCCGTCACTACCTCGACATCCGTTAAAGATTTCAAGTGGTAATGATCATAGAGGGTTACAATAACTCCGTGCATTTCGTACTTATACTCCCTGCTCATGATTTACTATCGTACTGCACGCTAGTGGTTCACAATCAACTGCCTCGCTCAAAAGGTGTGATTCAGGGACCGCTTGTTGACTTGGTGAGCCATGATGAATTGACTCCGTCGCCTACTTCATGTCCGCTTTTATTTCGACTCTCTTTCGTGATTAGTGATAGAATGAGAAATCTCACAGCGTGTACCGGAACCCGCTCCACCTTTCACCCTTGTCTGCTCGCGCAGCCCCATATTTCCCTTGACTGCCTTCACAGCATCCCCCTCACCACTATCCACGTCATCACCGATAACTTCGTCAAAGTCCCCACGATCCCGCCGGTCGTTTTCCAGCCTCAAGAAGATCACAAAAATAGCCGAGGATAACCATCCAACGACCATGTATGCGAGAAAGATCTGTGTCCCAGCCTATACCACGGCGCGTCTTGCACGATACTCGCAAGTGTATGAATTGTTGGATGCAAACAGTGTTGAATGAGACACCGCGTTGACCCTGACGACGCCATTGAAGATTCCTCAAAAGGCTTCAAGCTCAGCGGATACACGAGGGGGTCTTACTAATCATCGCAAAGCGTCACCCTCGTTTACAGGAGCCTTCCACATTCAGGTGCTACGTTGTGGCCAGCACTAACCAATAGTTTAGACTTCGAATAGCGTTTTTCCAGGCGACACTGTCGGACTGCCGGATAGATCGCGGCGCTGTGAATAAACACCCCCGTCGAGACTAGGTGCAGCTTACGAAGTCGCCAGATAACATGCAAAATGGGATAGGTTGCTGACCAGTGTGATGATGTCTCGCCGGAAGAGACACGAACGCGTCTCGGGTACTCACCCGTACCAAACAGGACTTAGACTAGAAGATGCAACACGTCAAAGACGGCCCTACTGAAAGCTTGATCGGCTAACAGATTCACTGCAGTTGTCTTGTAGCCTGTCGTTATGCTCTTGGTCAGTGATTCTCGAGTATCCAAGAGTGCGATGAACCTAACTAGTGTACGACTCATAGTATGAACGGTCCGTCACCGCAAGATAGCGTGTTCATATCGATTACAGAAAGACACTGACAAAACGTTACAAGCCCAGATTTATGCCCACTGAGATAGAGTCATTCAAGATGGAAAGGGCTACTCACTTGCGATGTATGTTTTTCAGTTCCTCTGCAACAACATACTTCATCTTCAACTGCTCTCCACCAACACCGAACTGGATGTCTGCACGGATACGACGAACAACGGACACTCCTCGATGGGCTATGAGCTACTACCTCAGTAATCCCGATGTTCCGCAACATGCGCTTTCCGGAGAATCTTGCAATACCCAAAACGGCGCCGTCACACATAGTATAGCGAAGAGGCCTTCCAAGATGAATATCCATGACCA